>JAMLFT010000316.1:0-46886 GCA_026544285.1 Pachyrhizus erosus
TATTTAATATTAAAAACTAAAACAAAAATATTTTATAAAAAAACAAGATCAATTTTTTAAAATAAAAAGATGCTATATTTTAAAGAACAATTTTATATTTAAGCCTTATATTTATTATTATATTATACTATTACAAAGAAAAGAACAAACTAGAACCGTCAACATCTAAGTTAACACGGTTATAAAGTGGTTACACATAATTTGATACAATTTTCACTAATGTCAGTGAAAATAATCTGATTATAAGATTTAGTTATCGTGCCCTTTTGAAAAATTTACCACCTTTCTTTCCCATAACAGTGGATGGAAGAAGTGATTTGGTATGTGGGCTCCATCTCAACTCCTTGAGAGTGGTAAACAAGGTTGCAAGCGCAGGAGAGATCTCATTGTCCTTTATATTCTTACATGACACTACGCTAAGGCTCTGAAGCTCCTTCCACGAATGAATTACAGACTCCAAACCTTGTGTCGTTAGCAATGAACACCCTTCTAAGTAAAACAACTTTACCCGCCTGAAAAAGAACCATCATCAGTTCATTTAACAAGTTACAATAGCAAAACTGTTATTATTTCAAAGCTACAAGTTTATGCATTCAACCTCAGTCGCTGTCAATGTGTGCAGCCACAAGTTTCAAATAAATTATTAATAAGAAAAGAACCACATATAATCCTAAAATGAAGGTAGAATACAGTTATTATTCACTAGAGAAATTTCAAGATCAGTAGTTAATGAAAAAAGCAGGAGAAAATAACAAAGTAAGATGAAAGAAGTTAAAAAGAAAGTCCAGTGACAGTGAGAGAGGAGGAGCATAATAGAAAGTTGTATTAATGAAAAAATAAGAGGAAGGTTACCTGCAAATGATTGCAAAACAGAAGATGGGATTATCGAATCCCCAACAGTCCTGAATAAGAATGTCCCCAACAGCCCTGCAAACAGAAAACAAAGCAGCAATGCTCTTCTTATCCCTCAACTGACACTTGTGCAAATGCAAGCGTTGAAGCGAAGGACAAAAACCCAAATATTCCTCCATGCCCGGATTGGGATCAATCCTCTTACAAGACTGAAACCTCAAAGTCTTCAAATTCTCACAGAAAGAAATGGCAGCAAGCCAGCCATCATCCATCCTATGATCGGAGAAAGTCAACTCTTCCAACATTTGGCAACATTTGCCAATGGCCTTAATCCCATCAAAGCTCCCTTCACAGCCACTAAGCTCCAACTTGACCAGCCTCTTACAGCCCTGAGCCAAAATAGTCAAGCCAATATCAGACACCACAGAATTGTAGAACCCATCGAAGTGGCCAACCAGCTTCAAAATCTGCAGATTCCCACAGGCGGCGATCCCGCGCAAAAGGTTGTCGCTGCAGCGCTGCAGTTCCAGTTCCTGCAAAGTGGAGCAGTCCTCGGCCACGCTGAGCAGACCCATCTCGGTGGCGCCGATGACGTGGAGGCGGCGCAAATTAGGACAGCCGGCGGCGAGGGAAGAGAGGCCGTTATCGATGACTTGGAAGGGAAGCATGGTTTCGTCGAAGAAGCACCAGTGTGAATGGAGGTGCATGGAGAGGAGGCCGTGGCTGAAAAGAATGCTGGAATTTCGAGGGGAAATGAAGGCGGCGGAGAGCAAATCGACGTGGTTGAGATTGGGGAAGCGATGGAGGAGTCTGCCGGAGAGGAGGAAGTTCCAGTCGAAGATTCTGAGGGAGCGGATGAGGCGGCCTTGGAGGTTGAGCCACCGCTTGCATACGAGAGAGTTCCAGTTTCGCTGCAGAGGGGAATCGGAGACCAATGCAAGGATTTTCATTAGAAGCTCGTCCGACAACACTAGGGTTCGGTCCGTCACTATGGAGACAATAGGCTTCACTTTCTCGCTGCTTCCAGGACAAGATAGGGTCTGAAGCTTCATCGCCATTACCATTTCGTTTAGGGGTTTCGATTTCCTCCATATGTCTGACCATCGTTTCCTCAATGCCGGACTGTCACTAGGGTTAGGGTTAGGGTTAGGGTTAGGATTAGGATTCTCGTTCTCCGATCGAAACGACATCGTTCTCTTCTGGCTAGCTAGCTAGCTAGCGAGCGAGCGTCGGAGTCTGAATGAATTGAATTGAATTCAACTGTACGCTTTTTAGAAGCCAACGCCAACGGAAATGTTTGAGTTTCTCTCTCTCTCTTTCTTTATTTGTGGGACTCGGATTTTGAATATTGCTTGCGATTGCTGCTTTTTGTTTTCTTGTGGTTGCTTCTAACGGCAACTCAAAACACAACAAACAAAATATTGTATTTTTTTTTTTTTTTTGCCTCATATGAAAAGGGATTATGGACAGTGAGTGAGTGATATCATCTTTTTGGATTGAATCGGTCACACGGATACTCGCTCCCAACCCACCAATTGAGGACTAATCATCTTTTTAAATTACTGAAAGAACCAGTATCAACCCGCCTTTTATTTATTAATTTTGTTACTCATTTTAAAGGTTAAAAAAAAAAAAACTAGTTATTTTGTTATAAATTTTAGTTTCGGCAACAACAAAGTAACGGCAGGGTTAAGCGGAAAACTGTTTATAAGTAGTTGTTAAGTCTTTAAAAACGAACAATATATTAGATCTTTTTTTTTTTTTACATTACATAACTAGTTCAAAGAGAGTTTTTGTTTAATTAACAATGTCATTCAGTACTAAAATTGTCATTACAAATGTCTTAACCAAATATAATTAGAGAGAAATATTATAAAAAATAATCGACAAAATACAATAATTGTTTTGTTTTTCTCCGAGTCGCTTTATAGAATCAAGTCCGTTTTATTTAATGTTTTTTAGGAGTATTAACACCAGTTAATAAAAAGGTAAAAATATAGGATATACACACGTAGACATGAAATTTAAGAGTTATTAACTTTTAATAATAGTGCTAATTGTTAATACGTAATTTATTTTTTTTACAAAACGTATCTCATCCCAACATCAATTGATAATAACCTTAAAACAAAAGCATAGAGTAATGCTTGCCATCTAAACTATACCATATACCTTAAATCTGTTCTTATTCTATTTTTTTCTTTAAAAGGCATTGTTCCTACTGTATTGTATTTAGGTATAGTGAATTAACATTTCATTTTGAGAGAACATTATATCAAGTAAACTATTATATCGATCATTAATAAAATTTTATTGATGTTCCTTCTATTTTAAAAAATACAAAAATTTATTCATTTTTAAAATTTTGTAAATTCCATCAAAAAAAATATTTCTTTGATAAGAATCAATGTTCTTAATGAAAATTTAGAAAGAACTCACAAGCTCTTTATAAAAAAATATTTTTAATTTCAAAAAATGAATGTCAAAGTTACATAATAGTTTGTGGTAGAAGCTTGTATACTACAAACTAACAACTAATTAATTAAGACTCAAAGTCCAAATCCATACAAGAGGGCCAAAAAGTTATATCTAACATAAAAACAAATAATATTACACATAAAGAAACACGACATGTTTCATAAGCCTATTTCACTCAGAGTACTTCTAAATTATTTGTATGAGATTAGGCTTAGGCCCACCAAGATTCATTGGTCTTAAACCTTAAGAAGGTTCAGTCTATTTCATATACATTCAAGTCACTTCTATAAATTTGAACTTAAAGTTTGAGTCCAAAAAGATACAATTGATGGTCAATATTTATTTTCAAAGTAGCATTTTTATATCTTGTAATAAAATCTTCAAATGTCAAATTTTTAAATCTCTTTATTTCTTGTTTCCCTTTAAAATATATTTAATATTTTCAACTAAATTAATCAAACTATTAATTTTAGTGAATAAATTAATTAAATCTTATAATAAGAACCAAAAGTCATAATAAAAATCAAAATATTTAAATAATTACTTTGGTGTTAAAAATATTTAGAACATTAATGAGCTAACGAGATCACATATCAACTAAATTGTTTAAAAAGCAAATATAATAATATAATGAATCTTAGAGAAAAGCAAATATTGCATTTTATCCAATAATTCTATTTTTTTTAACCATATTTAGAAGTATAATATAAAACAAATTCACCATTCTTTTTGCATTTATATTTACTTCCTAAACAGTGAAAAAAAGTCTATGCTTTCCATAAAAAAACTTAACAAAATAGTATAATTTTAATTGAAGTGAGGATCACAAAGATAAATATAAGATCAACTTTAACGAACCGACCAAATAAACGTCTCAAATTTTCTTGAATTCTTAACAGTTAAAATATCTTATGGTGACAATATTTGATTCCACCGGAAAAGATTTAATATCGAGTGATGTCCAAGTACACAAGAATTTCTCAATAGAAAGACAAATTTATACAAGTTTTTTTCACCAATCAAAGCGAAGTACTTACCTGGAATATACATTACTTTAAAGGAATAATTTATACATAATTTTATCTATTTACATAACATTAATAAAATATAATTTAAAATGTATAAATCTGCCTTAAGCATGCCATCACAGATACCCCACAACAAAACAAAATTTGAAGCAAATAATTATCAGATACTGGACATGATTAAACGCTTCTCGCTGCCATATATAAAGCAAATTACAAAGGATCAAGAACGTGGAGCAGCCATTTGCATCTTCTTTATCCTGTCCCCCGCCCTCACCGAGCTGCATATTTAGACACAACAATAGAGTCAAGATTCGAGTGTCAATCCATTTTACACACGTTCCAAATATTTACCACGTTACATCAATGATGGGATTTGCTATCATTAGATTGGAATTCAATGAAATACCCAACAGTCCTTAGACCTATGTCTAATTTTTTTAAAATCATAGTGCTATCTACATACTGCAAGCTTGATCTGCACAAAACCCCCCGGAAGGAAAATTCACTTCTTTGTTATTGTTTGCAGTCATCAATAATATAATTTCCTTTTTTCTATTTTTCATATTATCTTTTTATAATTGTGAATTCATAAAACCTATTTATAGTAATATCTTTTAGTAAAATACAGTATAGTTCTTACAAGCCCAACACAACACAAGAATGTCTTCACAACAATAATCATGTCTATTGTTGAAACAAATACCTAGTATCATGCGGAGTGATGAATATCCACTGTGATCCATGTGCCTCAGCAAAATCAACTAGTGTGTCCAAGCTGATTTTTCGGCTTACTGCATCCTGAAGATTAAATCCAAATTCCGTAGTAGGAGACTTGGTTAACAGATTTCTAAATTTTATATAAAACAATGTACAAACCATAGTTGTCAATCCGGGATAGTAGCTAACCTCAAAAACACTAATGCGGTATAGCACATAGCAGCAAGACCGCTATTTTGAAATTTTTTACAGTTTATATAATTCATATCCATACTAAATACAATTAAATGCTCAAAGATTAAAAACAAATACTGAAAAATCTTGACATGTTCGTAATTAACAATAAAAAGTTATAGGTTTTGGAACTAAGCAAACATACAAGTAAAAAGTAACAAAGAATGCCATGACTAACCGAAGAGAGAGAAAGAGAAAAAGGAGTGAATGGGTTTGGGTCTTTAGGAGACAGATATCCAAAAAAAAGACTTGGGAGACAATAAACAGAGAACATAGACTAATAGAACAAAAAGAACAGGAGAAAACAAGAAAAGAACTCGGCGTAGAGAGACACATACACATAACAGATTAACAGAAAACAGATTGATGAAAGAAAACAACGAAAAGTGATTACAAGAGAAAACTGGCGGAAAAAACATAATGAAAACAAGAGAGAAGTAAAAAAAGAAGCTAGATGGGTTGCCAGAGAGTCACCGGAGGATCACGGGTTGTGCAGTAGTCACAAGGTGGGAGAGGAGATAAGTGAGGCGTTATAGTTGTGAACTTCGGAAGGATTTTCTACAAAAGCTGAAAACCTATGTTTACCTAAAACCACCTCCATAAAATGCCCCTCTAACGGAAATATTGTAGGTCATTCTCAGGATTTTGGACACCATCAACATAGCATTGCTATGGTGCCACAAAAGACCGCAATGTAGTCTCTACAATGAAGGTCGACACTAGGGCAGTGCATATAGCAGTCAGTGGCCACTACACGACTATAGCACCCCAATGATGACTCTAGTACAAACTGGATGCAAATTTTCAAACTAGATACCTATAGATAATATTGCCAAATAAGTATAAAAACATATAGCACTGTAATTTAAACTATATAAAGGCAAAATAACAATAATGCTCAACTAATGGTAGCAAACAATTATACCATAAAGACATCAAATTCATCCATTGCTCTAAAAGGTGCCTCTGTCATTTCATGAAGCGCCAACGCAAAGCACAATGTTGAAAAAGAACGCTCACCACCTAATTAACAAAAAATATATAACTAAATATACACATACAATATATAATGACAATGTTGTAAAATAAAATGACATGTTAAATAAATAGCCAAACAGTTAAATAAAAAATAATCACTAGAGAAATGTTATGACTAATTTATATTTATATACAAGAACAAAGCAATACATATGCAGACAGATATTACTTATTTGGTCCTACTATTATTTATTTTGTCTAATTGCATCCCACTATTAAAAAATATTTCAATTTGGTCTCCTAATTTTTAAACCAGTTCAATTTGATCATTAATTTTTCAAAAAGGAAGCATTTTGGTCCTTTTGGTTCAAATTGACAGGATGCCATTAAAGTTTACGATTGGACAGAAATGACCAAATTGCATTGCTTTTGAAAAATTAAGGAATCAAATTGAACCATTTATTAATAGTGGGATTAAATTGAATAAAATAAATAAAAAATAAATAGTGGGACTAAATATGTAATCAAGCATAATATCTAAAATATGTTGTTAGCCTTCACTCTTTCTTTTCCCTTTTCCTGGGCTAAACCCTACAGTTTCAACAAATACACATGGCCTCAACATACAATATATAAATGACTGCTTCTGTTGTCCATCTGCTTTGAAATTTTGAAATTTAAGAAGACAAAAATGAACCAATGTATTTTATCTGACAATAATATGAATCTTCATTTTTCATCCTACAATGGCAGCAGATTCATCATTATCCTACAATGGCAGCAGATTCATCATTATCCTACATCGAACCTGAAAGCCCCCTAGTGTCCCGAACAGCTCTGTTTGATGCATCTTGCGGCATTTGTACCTACAAATAAAAGAAATAAATTTAAAGAAAGGAAACAATTTAGGTCACACATACTGAAATTCAAGAAACATATTTCACCAGGAACAAATTAGTATTTATTTACTTCACAAAAAAAAAAAAATAACTACATAAAAAAATTTGTATATATGAAAAGGCAGGGTAAAGGACATTGCAAAGAAATATATATAGCAAATAAAGAGTAACTTTACCTCAATCATTAAGGTTTTCTCTTCGTAATTAACTTTGATAAGCCCACTAATCCCTTTCTTTCTCAAATGGCCATTAAATCTGAGCATGAGGATGATTTCAGAAAGTCAAGGTTAAAAGGAAAAGAAAAAGTTCTTCAGATAATGGAATACTGTAACAACAAAGATGATATATGGTGAAAGACATACTTCCAAGAAAGCTGGTGCTTCAGATAAGTTGCATTTCTCTGAAACTTCCTCTTCCGTAACTCTAAGGCTCTCTGGCAAGCCTGCAACAAGATACAAGAATTTACTCCATAAACAGCATTAAATAAGAACATCGCCTCAAAAAGTGACTGCAACAAATGAAAAATGAACTAGTAAAAAAAAGTCTAATCATACTTGAAAAAGGAGATTAAGAACTGAATACTATTTTCTGATGAGTACAAGGTGATTACATGTATATATTATAGAGGGAGACTAATCCTTATATTTAGAGGCTATAATCTAGCAGTCATAGGCACAGTTAAAAAAAGGAAATTTAAGGGATATAAATTTATCATAATTACAGTTAAAAAAGGAAGGGATAAGGACTCTAGGAACTCGAGACCCAAATGACTCAAACCAGGAAAATCAATTTCTTAATTGCTCTCCCCATAAATCATAAGACTCGGTTTTATGATTACTCTCCCCTGAAAGATATTAATTTGCATTAACTTTTATTCTAATTATTATAGCCTAGAAGCTAGTGTGTAGAAGCAAAATACCATGTAGAACTAATATCTGTCATAAATCAACTATCTTAAGAGCTTAAACTTTTGGCTGAAAACACATGAATGGTTTTATATTTAACAAAACTAATGCAAGAGCCATTAGGGTTTGAAGTTTGATGATAGACCCAATATGCAAGTATATAGAAGGAAAGGGAGGAGAGGAGCTAAAGTTATAGGAGAAGGGGGAAATGGGCCCAAGAAACAAGGCCTTCTTCAGGTGTATGAAAGAAAGAAACATGTAACAGCAGCTGAGAGGGAATTAGAAGAGAGAGAAGAGGGGCATAACAGAATGGACAGCTGGCAGTGGGAGGTTGGAAAGGGGGGTTATATTGGAGGCAGAGGTAACTGATGGGGGGCATCATTCATCTGGAGAGTAATTTGGTTGGCCAGGCTGAGTGAAGACACGGGTCTTCCTCAGGAAGGGGGAGTGTTCTATATTTCTTATTTTCCATTTCTGCAAGGAGCTGTGCTCAACCCATTGTTCATTTTCCATTACCGCTTCCCAATACTTGTCCTGTAACAGGGATTTATCCCTCAGTTTTTAGTTCATTCAGTGTTATTACATCCCAGTTTCCTATTCATAATTTTGGGTCCTATCAGGTGGACAAAGCCCGGGTAGCAAGGCCTATCCTAACTTGTGCTGAAATTTAATTTATCCAGTAGAAGAATGGGATAGCAAGGATCAACCTCTACCACATGAACCCACTAATCCAAATGCTAAATCTTTTGGGTGACTGCAGACAGGTGGTTTTATATCTAACAATACTTATAAAATTGCATTTATGATAAAAATAAATAAAACCAAAAACTACATACATCCAATTTCTGTAGAAGGGTTTTGTAAACTTGCTGCCGTTTTATAATCTTATGCTCTTTTTTCTTATACAGCATCCTGAGATCATCAATTGATTCAGAGTACCTACAGAGGAAAATCAAAAAAGAAAGAAAATCATTATACAGACACCCATATAAACAGAAGTTCTGCTCGAGCATAGCAACATAACGTGAATAAATTTAAAATGCCATGCCTTTGGCTCTCACGCCTAAGTGTCTGATTTAGTCTTTCTAATTGAGCACTGATTTGCTCTGGGGTATTCCCATCACAACCTCCTAATGAATCAAGTTCATTCTGAGAGCAAATTATGGAAGCCTTTTCAATACTTTCCTGCAGTTTAAACCAAGGTTGGTATCAGCAAGATGTAGATACTAATACTTTAGGATTACATGGCTGTCAATATTGGTTAACTAGACAATGGCAGGTTCCATGACACACGCAATACCAAGTAAACACAAAGACCAATGGATCAGGTTTTCTGATGTCTAGATCTTTCCCCAGATAAGATGCTATCAAAAAATAAAAATAGCAGAATGTAATCCTCCCTAACCATTAGTCAACTTCTACTTAAAATTTATGTGGGAAAACAGTAAGTACTTGATCGTTTATTTATTTTGACTCGTTTTAGTTTTAGCAAGCTAAAAACTTATGGTCTAGTTCATAGACCATATACTTGCTTTCACATCTTATAGAAAAAGTGATAAGCATATTGATAAAATGATGGTTCAATCTTAATATTCACATCACTAATCTAAATCAAAATGCACCTCGCGCCTCTTTGTAAGCTCCAGATAGTGTTCCTCTGCCTCCTTAATATCAACTAGAACCTTGTTTTTCATGACACCCTCATAATGATCCTTTGCCTGTAAAATATTTTTAAGAAATAAAGCCAATGTTATTTAAAAAAAATAAAAAGGATAGAAGATATTTTCAGGTATTTACTAACAAAAGAAAAAACCTTTTTTGCCGAACCCATTTCTTTTTCAATTTCTACGAGTTCACTCTCAGCTTTCTCTAGGGCAGCAAGTTCACCATTTGTTGATTCTATATTTTTACAGAACCCAATAGAATATGCATCACATAACATTTCTACAATTAGAAACATAACTGCATGTGATCACACTAGTATTATATCATACCACACAGTATGTCAAATTTTACTTTGAGATCATCTGCTTTTCCTGCTGCTTCACACCCCTTTTGCTGAAGGCCTTCCAACAAGACTTGCTCTTTTTCTATTTTTTTCTGGATCTCCTAGCGTCCAATTAGAATAAACATTGTTTAAAACTTAGAAACAAAATATCACATTTGCAATATGTATTAGGGACCAGTAGCATGTTTTATAAGTTTTGGGCACAAGGTATAAGAGAAAAACTCAGGGAAGCAACATGCACGTTTCAGACGACTCTAGAATTCCAGTCTAGTGTACCTAATTGTTTGCTTTCGAAGTCTCTCCATATTTAACAAATTGATAACTTGACTTCATTACTATTTCTAATCCTTTACTACAATATCCTTCCTACGTTACAAATTCTCTAACACTTTCATAAGCATCTACAATTTGAGTGCAAGTCAAAACCAGTCGCAAAAAATTACTGCACAACTCATTTATTTTCACATTTGATAGATTCAGTTATAAGTTTCTTTCTATAAAAAAAGTTGAGTGTTTGCTTATATTAACAAATGCCTTGATGTCAGGTTGTCTTGGGTTTTCAACTCTTTCTGGTCATCTGTTCTTCTTGTTACATACTGTTAGCTGAGGTGTAGGGCAAAGGACAACCTCCTTAAAGTTGCACCCTGTGTGGGTATTGGATAAGAGAACAGTTCTCAAACTAACTCCCGGGTAGTTGCTTAGATGGCTAGCACTCTGTTTAGTGAAATTAAAGCTTGAACTTGACTTGTTTAGCTCATTTATAAATTATATTTCAATTTGTGAAAATTTTCTTAAATTATTTTTTAACTTTATCAATTTAATATTTAAAAATTATTTCAGTACTAGATAATAATCTATAGATAGAAATATGTGCTAAACATGTGGTATGCTATTGTGAAATCTATGTAATTTTAATTTTTTTCTATGATATATAAATATGTGTAAACGAGCTATTAATGAACAATTAAGGGCTTGTCTCATTTAAATAACTAAACTCAATCTCAAGTTTTAGTTTGTTTATTTAATTAAATAAACAAGTTCAATCAAGCATTTAACAAGTCAAACTCAAGTAGTTCACGAATAGCTTGGTTCATTTACACTCCTATGCAGGAGGTAACAGAGACTGAATCCAAACTCACAGTCTAACTATTCTCAATATCAATCTACTCCATGGGGACAGGCTACTATTATACTCATCCTGCGTTTCATCAATTTCAACATTCACCTAGTGCAATGCTTGCCAACACCAACACTGCAATCACCACCAATTCTAACACAGCTCCCTCCACAAACTTATTCCCTGACGCTGCAGCATCCTTTTATGTGACAGATTATCAGCAAAACATCCATCAGCTTGGACCTTTTGAAGGTCTTGATCAAATCTATATTTGAAATGGTCAAAGTTTGTCCATACACTCTTCTGATTCTTCCTATTTTTCCTCCCAACAGTCCTAATGTCTCTTTTTCCCTTCTTCACTTGTTACATGCCCTCCATCATTAAAAACTTGATTAGAGTCAGAAAATTTGAAAGGGATAATTTTGTTTACTTTAAATTTCATGCAACTCATTATTTTGTTAAATCTTAGGTCACCAATGAAGTGTTGGTGCAAGAACATGGTGGCAATGGTGGTCTTTATACTTTTCCCAACCTTCAGCTACAAGCTTCTCGTACAAGTCCAATTACTTGCTTGAATTCTAATTCTACTTGCTCTGTAAATTCAATTGTAAACAGTTGTAATTCGCCTAGCTCTGAATCTATGTGGCATGCTAGGTTAGGGCACCCTAATAATCATGTACAGAAACTCATTTCAAAACATTGTAATATTTCATTTTCCGAAGAAGATGCATTATCTTTTTGCACTACCTATTGTGTTGGAAAAGCTCATAAACTTCTTTCCCCTTTAGTTGCCTATCCTGCCCCTCCTCCAACATCAATGCCTCTAGTTTCACTTCTCACTTAAGCTACTGTGCCCAACTCTCATTACCCAATCCTATTCCTCGCCCTCCACTTTAATTTCTTCTCCAAGTCCTCATCCACCCACCACAAAACTTCTCAATACTCATCCCATGCAAACAAGATTAAATTTGTCATACCTCAGTCTCAGATACATCCTTCTTCTTACTTACTCTGAATGTAAGAGTGTCAGGCAAGCTTTGAAGGGCAACCCTAATTGGCGGACTGCCTTGAAACAGGAATATGATGCTTTGATAAAAAAGAAAATGACACCCGGACACTTGTTCTTCTAAATGGATTACTTGATGAGACTATGTATATGCAACAATCTCAAGGTTCTGAAGCTATTGATTCATCACTGGTTTGCAAACAGAACAGGGCAACTAATGATCTTAAGCAGGCTCCCGGAGTCCGGACAATGGTTTGATAGGCTGTGGGGCAATTTTCTCCAGTTTGGCTTCAAGGCTAGCAAACATGATCCATCTCTTTTCGTTTATCACTCACCTATTGATGTTCTCTACTCGTTGGTTTATGTAGATGACATCAGTCACTGGCAGCTCTTCCCACTGGTTCAAAAGCTAATAACTCAACTTAACTCTGCCTTCCAATTTGATTATTTCTCATATATCGAAGTCATACCTCTTAAGGGTGATTTTATTCTCCTTACTCAAAGCAAGTGTCTTTGAGACCTACTGTACAAAGCCAACATGTTTGAAGCCAAGCATATCTCATCCCCAATGGAATCCATTTGTAAACTTGCCAAGTCCGGTTCTGATTTTCTTCCTGATGCTACTATGTAGTTCTCCAATTGTTAATGGTTCAAAGAGAAGCAAAAGAAGAAAGAAAGTAAATTTAAGAGACTGAGAAAAAATTATTTCATTCCCAACTAATTTCAGTTACAACAAAGTACTTATATATATTTGAAGACTTGCACTGCAAGCTTCCTGACAGTTGGATGACTAACTAACCTACCTAGTTATTTACTGTTCTCACTTAATCGAGTACAATACTCCCACACCAATATGCTACGATTACTCAAAAAATAGTTGTGTTTTTAATAAAGTATGTCAGTTCTTGGCTTAGCCCCTTGAGCCTCATTGGGTAGCTGTCAAACACATTCAAGGGTATCGTAATGCATGTCCTTCACCTCAAACCCATTACTTCTGCCTAGCCTTTTACTCTGAAGGCATTTTGTGATGCAGATTGGGCTGCTGACCCTGATGATTGCTAGTCCAGTTTTGGTTCTGCAGTGTATCTTGGTCCTAATGGTGGTTGTGCAAACAATCAATTGTTGCCAGGTCTAGCACCAAAGCTAAATAAAGGAGCTTGGCTCACACTACTTCTGAGATTCTGTAGATTGAAACTCTGCTCAAGGAACTTGGAGTCTCTTATTCCACTCCTCTTGTCTATTGCGACAATCTGAGTGCAGTGTCTCTTACCGATAATCCTGCCTCCATGCTCAAACAAAACACATGGAAATTAACTTGTTCTTTGTTGGGGAGAACGTTCTGGCCAAGCAACCAATTGTTCAATATGTTCCAGCTCAAGATCAGTGGGATAATGTCCTTACAAAACACTTCTCCCCTGCTAGATTTCTGTCTTTGAGAGACAAACTCAAGGTGCTTGAGCTTCATACACAATCTCTCCCACCTTGAGTTTGTTGGGGGGTGAGTATTGTATACAAGAGCAGTTATCCAACTTCTCTCAGGTAGTTGCTTAGGTGGTTAGCACTCTGTTTAGTTAGTTATACAGCTGTCAGTTGTACCTTTAGCTCTATAAATAGCACTATGTAACTCTTCTATAATTGACCATTCATTCATCAATAAACAATAGATTTATCTTTTTAATTTTCTCTCTGCACCATTAACACGTCCCTCATCCCCCCCCCCCCAAAAGCATGAAGAGAGAAAAAAAAAAACAGAATAGTTTTCACTCTGTGATTGTGCCTTCACGAAACTATTAACATTACTGCTTAGAACAAGTAGAATGTCTAGTTGAAAAATGGAATGGATGATAGAGAACAAACTGAAATTTCTTCAATGAGCTCATCAACAGAGGACAAAGGTGTTGCACTATTTTCAGCAGTGTACAATTGCATTTCCTGCTCCAGCGCTAGCTTCTTAGAAGTAAAACTTTTACCTGCCTTTACACAAAGCCTCTACGAAGAAAGAAAACAAAACAAAAAAGTAACAGATGAAGCACACATCAGTACGTGTAGAATATATAAAAAGGCAATAAATAAAAGTTAATGATTCTTTTCTTCAAGAAGAAAACATAGTTTTATATTACCCATTTTAGTATATTTTTTATATCATGTACATTTTAGAGGATTTAGAATTTTACATAAAGAAGATTTAAGGTCCTCTTAACATACGTTCTCTTTGTGGCCTTGTAGCAATCATGGTTGTAGCTTATCAATGGAGTTAGTTCTCAGGGATTTCTTCAAGCATGAAACATAGTTTTATATTGTGGTAATAAATTGAAGTTAATGACTCTTTTCTTCAAGCAGCACCATATTGTCAAATTTATTTCAAAAGGTTTAAAAAAATATTCAAGGAGTGCTAGGTATACACTCTCTTGTATTGGTTAGAATGTATTGAAAACTACAAAATCAGGAAAGAGAAGCTTTAAATAGATGTGGGACCCACAATTTTGTGATTTCCAATAAATTTCAACAATAAGAGTGTGTCCAAAATAATGTGTTACTAGATTTCTTACATTTAAAAGATATAAAAATTTAAGCAATATTTTACCTTTAAAGAATTCATATTCTTGTCAAGCTCCTCAAGCTTGACCTCTGCCTCTCTTTTAATCTTTTTACAGCCATCAACTTCCTTTTGTTCATCAAATGCCTCCGCATGAAGTTTCTTAATCTCATCTTCAAAAGAAACACAAAGACGGCCAGTTCTTTGCCTTTTGTTCGGATGCAGAACAGTCTGCACTGGACCTCGAGAAAACCTAAAAAGAACTAAGATTAAGAAACAAAGTTCCTAACTTCTAGGCCAGGGCTTGAACATACATGCATACACTAGAAATTTCCAACAGTCTAAAGCTCTGGGCTACATTATTTCATACTAAAAATTCTGTACTGAATCAACAACAGGGGTTGGAACTTTGATACATACTGACGCTTTTGGTATTGAACGAAATGGAACATATCCTCAAGGACAAGTACAGTATTTCAACACATCAGTAGTGCCTCGGAGCATGGCTGCAACAGAGACTGAATCCCAAAACACTTTATCATAGAGGCTCTTAAGGCAATATCAAGGAATACTGACTGATCATGCATATTGCAAAAAAGACAGCAGCTATATAATAATTAAGATAAATAACCTTATCTTTTTTGAATACAGGAGTGAGGGTAAAAAGATTGGAAAAGGAACCCTAGACACACAAGTGTGGCACTCAAGAGACAACCACAGCATGGAAGCTGCAAGAACTCTCCTGCCAAGGACTCAACAGTTCAACACAAAACTCAACCAGTAGATAATGGAACCCAAGTACTGTCATACTTGGTAAAAGAGCAAGATGTGTATGTAGGACACATGAATAGCAATATCAATTAACATTGACTTACATTCTACATCCATTTGCTACATAGACCTCCTTCAAATTTTGGATCCTTCGCTCAAAGGCAACCACTTTCCCAGCTTCATAATCCTTAACAAGCACTTGTCTCTCAACATTTCCCTAGAAAAGCAATGAACACATTAGAGATGCTTAAAAATACACGGGAAACTCAGATTTATTTTTATTTTTTCCCATATTTTTCTTCCACAACAAGGAAATAAGAAAAAGTCACCAGATAATAACAGAAAATTAGAGCTCAATAACAAAGATAATTGATGTCAAAACAATTCACAATAGAACAATTAAGATACCAATACCACTATTTCCTAAGATGCATTGAACCTAGCAATACCAATACCAAGTATCTTGGCTGCTAGGAAACATAAACATTAAAGAAGCTCTTATCTCCTAAAATATTCCTATTTCCAACCAACATACTAGACAGAATTAGATTAGGAATGAATGCATTATGGAGAAAGCTGGGTAGCATCTATCATAGAAAAAATGGTAAAATCTTGCCTTAGTTGATCTGGATATGCATGAAAAAGACTGGTAGAAGTCCCAGTAAGATAAGTAAATCCAATAAAGGGTGGCCCTACAGAAAGAGGTACGGGGAGACAAAAGAAAACTAAAATGAAACCATGAAGAAGGATTTAGAGGTCAATAATTTATCTATAGACATGATTCACAATAGAACATCATGGCATCATTTAATTCCTGTAACCGTCTTCACCTAGTGGAAAAATAGCTTAGTTGTTGTGTTCCAATATAAACAATAAAAAATATGTAATTTTTGGGAAACACTTGTAGGGAAAAGAATATATATATATATAGGCAGACGAATAATATGCAACTATGTCTTTTTGTTGTAATCACAAATATGTTTTAGTAACTTAAGACTATCATAGCTACCCAATGTCTAACATTTCTTTAAAAGAAACTCATAAAAACACTGGCCTTTAAACCAAGTAGAAGTAAAAAGCTTAATATTATCAAGAAGAAACTGTTCACCCAGAGAAATCTCTTAAAAGATTCAAGAATTACATACTGACCACATATACCAAAGAGAGGCATAAATTGCCCCAAGATTTTGGCTTCTTTTTCTTCTCCCACATATAGTAAAGCTAGTCAACAAACACCGGCCAAAGGACAAATGGCAAAACTCAACACTCTACGAAAATGCCAAAGAAAGAATTCCACAAAAAATAACTGTTATAGAACAATGCAAGAACAACTGGATCTAACTGAGGAGATAACTAATATGCTAGAATAATTAGTATGGGACATGACTGACAAAAAGCTCAAAAAAATATATATAACTTCAGATGAAAGAGTATATAACAGAAAAGATTTAAAAGAAGGGGAGTAAGATATCCTCCCAGTTCCACAACAACATTTAGTAAAGAATGGGAAAGAACAAAATAAAGAAAACATAATCTCAAAGAGCTTTTATTTCCTTTCAATATGCCATAAAAAAATCATTGAAATAGGATATTACTTTCAGTAAGCAAAGATTTGTCAATTACCTGATCAACTAAGACATTAACCACAGTGTGATTCTCACATTGTAAGACAGAAAGAATTGATGGATGTTCTGTATCAGGAAGCATGTGCTGTGGTATCTTCAACCTATACCAGAAAGTAAAAGAACTTGATCACAACTAGACATAACCAAACATATGAAACATAGAAGAACAGAGGGCACAGTAAACAGACATTGAGCTAACAATTTACCTTGGGATTTTAAAATCATAAACAATAACTTGAAGGTGACCATAGTTTGCTTCCTTCGCACATTGTTTCAAAAGACGACAATCCTGATGATCAGTCACTATAAAAGAATTGAGCAATCTCCCAATGGCATATTCAACGGCAAGTGCCCATTTATTACCGTGAAGAAGCTTCTGTTAAACCATAAAAAGCAATGTCAAATAATAATTTAGTATGGCAATTAAGCAAGCAACCGCCTAAAGTTTAATTAACTGATAAAACTAGGAAATAAACTTGAAAACGGAATTACATCAATGAGAAAACTAGGGATAGAAAGCGTTAAACATGGAGAAGTCACACCTTTTTATGGTTTTACTAATACAGCCTGGGAAGCAAGAATATATTAGAATTTGGAAGGGGAAAAAAATAGAGAAAATTACAGAGCAGGAGTCCCCTGAGTCCTAACTGCAGAAAAACCAAGGAAAAGAGAGAAATACAAAACCCAATACCTATGTATGTCTAACAAATAAACCCCTTAGAAACAACCGTGTGCATAAACCCAAAAAGAAGCAAAACCATCTTATCCCAAATATGAGATACTGGAGAAAAATATTGACCAATGAAATTAAAATTATATAACCATATCATTGTATTCATTTATTTCTTAACCAACAAACTCTGCATAAACCAAGAAAGCAATGGGTAATAAAAGAAGGCATTACAAATCATATTACCAAATGGGCACCAATTGGACCAATTGGAGGCATCTTAAACCTTTGGTGGTATCTTTCAACTATACGTAACAAATTTATCACTTTATCTCCTCCAAAAACAGTAATCTGCTTCCAAAATAAGATTTTCAAAGTCATGAAATACTGTCATTAGCAACAATAAAGCAAGAAATTTTTAAGAAAAGTTCTTTAGTCTATTATATCTAAATGGAAATGAACAAAATATTAAAATGAAAACAAAAAACCAGCATTTTAAGCTTCATAAAAAAAGTGCAAGATTTGTCATACCTTGTTGCTTTGATGTTGTTGAAGATCACGGATACGACACATGATAGCATGATGATTTTTTTCATGATCATGGATCTAAGAAAAGCAGATGAATTATATTAATATAGTGAATCTTGTAATAAACAAATTTCAAAGAACACAAGAGCTTCAAAAAGATATTAAAAAAACTCTGCATCAGAAGAACTTGCACATCATCACGTAATCAGCAAAAAATAAATAAAAAATGAATTATCCAAAAAACAATAAAAATTTGAAGGTGGGACACATTTGAACCACAAGTAGCAACAACATAATGCATTAAACAATGTTGCTTATGTCACAAAGGTGAATTTCTTCAACTTCACAACAGACCATCAAATGAATTCTAAAGTATATGTATTAGCAAATGCTCAAATTATATAGATGGACTTTATTGAAATTACAGTCATAACAACTCTAGATACCTCTGTAAAACATATTCTAAATTATTTGCTGCTGGTTCGGAGTCCAGACAGAGCTTCTTGGACTCAGAAACAAACAATGACTTCTCAGATGAGACCATTTTCTAATTTCTATAACAAAAGAATCACTTCTAGCAAATGCTAGAAATTAGGAAGTGTCACAGTGAAAGAAAAGGATAGCAGAAAGGCAAAGTGAGAGAGATGAAAGTATCAAACAGAGAGAAGAATCTCTGAATCTACTAGAATATGTAAAGAACATGTAACAATTCTCAAAATTTAAGAGGGTCACCAAGGCTGTAAAGGACATGTAACAATTCTCAAAATTTAATTGAAGTTACTAAAATTGAAACCATAATGTGTTTACAAGCAACCAAAAAGAGAATAAGGATTATAACACAATTTAAAAGCATTAATAAACAGCACACCTTATCAGCTATCTTTTGGATTTCCTCATGTTGCCTACGTATGCTATCCATTATCGAAGCATCTTCTTCTTTCAATCTGAAACAACAAAGGACTGTTAGGAAGTGGAACTTTAATTCCAAGTAAAACACAAATATGAGAAGCCACACAAGTAAAAATCATAACCTCTTCAGCTTTGACTCAGCTGCATGAACCTCATCTTTAAGCTCCTTCAGTTTCTCCTCCATGTTAGATTCTTCAGCCTGCATTATTATGAAAAATAATAGGCATGGAAGCTTATTTATAGAAAGGGAATGGTACAACCAAAAGGAGGAGTGATAAACATTATAGATAATGGTTACTGAAAATAAAGAAGCAAGTGAAACAGTAACAACTAACAAATAGGTAGTTTATGTTGAACATGACATATATATAAAAAAATTAATTATATTATAAGTCATACATCAAAATTACTTCAACAATGTACTAATAAAAAAATACAGCATATTTTCCTCCAAGTTAATCAACTCAGACTGACCATTTTCCACAACCATACTGAAGTTTACTACATGACCCATCAAAGACAGGTAAAATGTAAAAGCAACAGTTTATTTTGCCATGAAAAGAAAGAAAATATAAAACCGCAAAATTTCAAAATCTAAGTTTTAAGACAATGATAGGCACCCAATAGTAAAAGGGGTATATGTGCTGGAGTTTAATAAATAAAAGAAGGAACTAACTGAAAAATGTAAATAAACTACATATAAAGATAAATAGCAAAGAGTCAGTTGGTTAGACACTATTAATTTTGTTATGTGAGGGTGCTTTCGAAGTTTCCCTAGGCTACACATGTATTCGTGTTGGTCACACAGACCTTGTTCACTTGAATGAAAGTTATTGGGTCTCTTTTTGGATCCATTTCTGCATTATATTCTTGTTTGAATCCCTTTAATACTAGTTAAGTCTACAGACAACCTCCATCTTATTTTTTCTTCATCTTACTAACATTTTTGCCATCACCATCTTACTTTCTCATTTAATCTCGTGATATAGCCATATTCATATTTGTGTGAGAGAGAGACCTGTGAACCAGGCTTGTACATGTGTGGACAGTATGCACACAGAAGTTACAGGATCAGAGTAATTACAGAGAGAAATAAAGGAATTTATTACAGTAATTAGTGGAGCAATAAAGGAGAAAGAAAAGAGAAAACATGTGCCATGATCCTTAACAAAAGCAAATTAAGATAAAGTAATAAGAAACAAGCACCAGTTCATTCTGGCCAAAAATAAAGTCCATTCCCATTCCCCACCTCTATTGGAGGGAGTGTCTAACTTTCATTTTGCAGAATCAATATTTGAAATGAAATTGTCATTCCTTATCTTTTTACAAACCAAAATAAGAAATAACTATTCCTATCCTCCAAAAAAAAACGGAATAACTATTCCTGCAAAACAGAGGCCGTAGGAGAATTATCATCCCAGCATATCAAACATGCCCTAGGTATATTATGAGGTGGATCACCTACTTTTGAACAGTATTTGTTAAACCTGCTACACGGCCACCCTTAAAACCCTAACTCTAAAATTACATATCACACATTGAATATCAATTTTATAAAACAAAAAAACATTAAAGAAAAAAAGAGACAGGAGCACAAAAAGCTTAAGGAGAAGAAATCCTCAACAAAGAAACAGAGAAAGAAAAGAGACTCCTCCAAAAGTAGTCTGTAGGAGAGTAGTCCAGTCTCATATCATATATGAAGTACTGATTCCATTAAACAGACCATGTGCTCAACACAAAAAATAAACCACAAAGATTCATAATTCAATAGTTTTTGATCCTGGATGGACTGATATAGGCAAAGGAGCAGACAACACCAAAACTCCAATAGTAGGCTAGGTTGTAGTCGGAGGATGGCCACTATATTAAAGATTATGAATATAAATAGTTTATAGAATATATAAATAAATGCTCTTAAAAAAATTGAAGACATAATCATAATTATCAATGTTGTAGCCTTTAAGCTATACACAAGTCAACAACAAGAGTTGCAGGACATAGAAAAAAGACCTCAAAGAGCATGAGAACATAGGAATTAATGAAGTAAAAAAAATGGAACAAATACATCTGAACACATTACTACAAATTGA
Organism: Pachyrhizus erosus; assembly: GCA_026544285.1. NCBI lineage: Eukaryota > Viridiplantae > Streptophyta > Magnoliopsida > Fabales > Fabaceae > Pachyrhizus > Pachyrhizus erosus. The sequence goes on from JAMLFT010000316.1 coordinate 21,352, forward strand.
CCTTAGTAGGGGGGGCTTGAGAATTTCAAATTGAATTATCCAAGGCAAATCTCCCCCATGGGAGAATATATGAGAAACTAAAAGACTTGGAACACAAAGAAACACCAGCAGAATCAGAGTTAAGATTAATATTAATATTAGAAGGAAAAAAAGTGAGCTTAGAGCCTAACTCAATCTCACAAAACCAGCTTGTAGGTACTAAGGTGAGGATTGTCCAAGCATTATAGGATGTAATGAAAGCAGCACAAGGAGGCTGCATTTAAGGCTGGCCAAAGCTGACAACAACTAAGACAACTTTCCTACAATATCCAAATTTAATAACAAGCTGTCAAAAAGAGTTCAAGGAACTAATGAACAAAGGGAAGTGTTTCATTAAACAAAGCAAAGAACCACATGTTTTGACACTTTAACAAAATTAAATACAAAAACTAATCAAAAACACCACAATGAAAACAAAGCAGTAGCAGAGGTATAAGTAATGAATAAGAAAAATAAACTAAAAATATTATCCATAGCCGAGGACTTGGAGAACCTGAGTATTTTTTACGTGCTGCTGACGAATATCCTGTACTTGGTGTTCAAGCATTTTAAGTTGCTGTACCATCTTCTGTATGTTGCTAGTTTTGCACTTGCAGTCTCGCTCAAGTTCAAATGCCACTTTCTTTGCCTTCATGGAGGAAGATGCATTTGTAACAGAGAATATGAAGTATGAGTAATAAAAATGAAAAGCAAGATATTTATTGAAATATAAAATAATAGTTTGCAATATCCCTCAAGTTCAAATGCTTCTCTCTTTGCCTTCATGGAGAAAGGATGCATTTGCAACAGACAGAATATGAAGCATGAGTAATAAAAATCAAAAGCATGATATTGATTAATATAAAAAATAGTTGTACTAAAAAGGAAAGTATTCCAGACCAACTAGTTCAAGTAAAATGACAAGCATATAGCTGAATTAGGAGTATTGCAGTATGAAAATTTCATCTACAAATTGTTCAAAAGCATTTGACAAAAGAGGAATTAAGAGTAAAACCACCCATTTCCAACATACCATGGACACAGATTGGTTTAAATTTTCCTTCATTTGTTTAACTTGTGATGTTTTCTCCAACATATTTTTAATTTCATCCCTCTTCTTGGAGCAGCTCTCCTTCAACTTTTCAACTAAATGCTGCGAAAGAAATTAGAGTCCAATTTAACACTAACAGAATATGCACAGAAAAGGGAACAGAGAAAATAGCAATAAAAGATAATGAAGATAAACTATATCATATTCATAGTGCAAGCCTAAGCAAATAACATTTTATCTTAGAATATAGGAAAAATAACCAACACTATCTTGTATTAGAGATATTCACTTTATGTTAATATGCACATTTAAGTTTACTTTACACTTTCATTTCATTGTAATTTCCTTTACGTTTCCTCTATTACAGAGTTAGTTAGTTAGTTTGTCGGGTAGTCTGTTAGTTGCTGGTTCAGGAATGAGTGGTATAGTTTAGATATATACAGTCTCACTCTCTGTACTTTGAAATAATGATAGTTTTACTGTTCACTTTATATCAGTACCGTTCTCTCAATCTATTTCATTTTTGTAAGAGAATAACAATTTTCTTTATTCTTTGTAGCTTTGTATTTAGAACTTTCTGTTTACTAAAGTCATCGCTCTGTAAGACAGTTATAACTGCCATAGATGTTAGCTCATCTTGCTGTAGCTTCTCTCATATAAATAGTTATTGTACAGAGAAGCTCAGCACCTTTCATACTCATCTCATTTTCAGTAATAGAATGAATTTTCTCTTTTCTCTCTTCCTACAACTTCTACAGTTTTCTCTGAATTCTATTATGGTAGCATAAGCTTGTAATCAATCCAAGCCATGGCTTCTCCCTACACGATCCCCATATAACAAAATCCTTCTCACATAATTTGCTCACTCTTTTCTCTCTCTGCCACCTCATCATTCTTTCCCTGCATCTTCTTATTCTTCCAGACATAGACTGTCCATACCATGGGATTATGCTGCTGGAGTACAATCTGACCAATTGCCATATCCTCATTTAAGGTCCTAACAAACACTTTTATCAATGAAAATGGAAACCAAACAAATTACCATACTATGACTAATCACATATTTAGCAAGACCAAAACATATGTTAATTTTATCCCCCATGAAATGCATTTAGTTATTTGCGATCATGAACCCATCCAGATTTTAAGTTTTCAGTGTAGAAGGCACTAGCAGTTCTTGCCAAAAATGAGAATTATAAACAAACACCCGATGAAATTCATAGATTTTATTTTCTACTGTATAGAATCATTGCTTCATATTAAGAATACAGTATGGCATGTGATATTCTCAAGCCACAAAGAATAGTTCATATTGTATTGACAAATGAAAACTTCACTAAGAGATAAGCACACAGGCGACATACCAGTTGTTGATCAATCTTAGCCTGGCAGGTAGGTATCCGGTTCTTCAACTTTTCAATCTTTACATTTTGTTCCTCTAGTTGCTTGTCCACATCATAAACCCATGACCATGCAAGTTTCTTCTTTAACTGCTGAACCTGTATGGATATTTGTTCAACATGTTCCATATTTCTAATCTTAACTTGCAGCTCATTAAGCTCATTCTCTATGGGCCTTATTGCAGTCTCTAATTCTTCAACTATTCCATGTGCAACAGTTATTTCATTGGAAATACTTTCCAGAAGATCATTGACTTGCTGAAGAAGTGTGGCCTTGTAAAAGAACTGATTAATAAAGTCAGTGTTGCTTCTTAGTAAGGTTTATTGAAACAATAACATCAACATAAAGAGATAACCTTAAATTTATCTTTGTTATTCCCAGAATGTAAAAATTCTCTGCTTTTGTCTTGACTCATAATTACACATGGATTCTCTACATCAATCTGCAAAATGAATAGATTCAAGAAAAGTTGCAAAAAAAAAAAAATCACTGAAGAGGAAAGCAAAGGCATTGCTGAAGATTTATTCATTATTAAGTGAATGCAATGAAATGAAATCTAAAATTTAACCATACATATGCAACCGAGGCTTTTGCTCAATGAATTAATTAAGACAAATAAAATAGGCCACTAATCATGACCTACTCACAACTCATAAGTACATCAATTCTTCCTAGACATCCACCTTCATAAAGATAACTTGGAAATCAAGCATGCCAAGAATAATGCTTTTAAATTTCTATCATGCTACAGTGCAGCAAAGCATAAAAACAAGTTCAGAAGATGTTCCATTAATACAAGATAGAACATTTAAAAAAGTGCTATAGGAGAGAAAGCCTACATTAAAATGTTCAACAATTTCTAGAAGATCTGCTTTCCGACTGACAACTTTCCGTCCTGTCAACAATGTAAAATAATGGTATTCATTTTTCATAAAAACAAGATGAATTACAGTCTAAAAAGATCAAAATTGCAAATGGTATCTTTTCTACTATAGTTAGTGTTGACTCCATTCCTATATCTAAATCTCTAACTCTTCACAATGTCTTATATATCCCAAATTTGTCATTGCATCAGCAAATTGACACATGATCTAAATTGGTTTTTGGCTATTTTTTAATCCACTACTCTCTTTCAGAAGTTGAGTTCAACGAGGAGGATTGTCAGCACTAAGGAGGTTAATGGACTCTATCTCTTTGAGGATGAAGTTGTTTCTAAGGAAAAAACTCAAGAGTAAATGTCTCAATTCAATTTTTGTTCATGAAGATGAAAAACTGAAAAAGTAAAGCTATGGCATTGTAGGCTAGGTCACCCAAGTTTTTTCTGCTTGAAACATTTATTGGCTAGACTTATTAAAATTAAAAATCTACATATATTTTCTTATGAAGTTTGTCAACTTACAAAGCATGATTGTTCCTCTTATTCTCCTTAATCTTTTAAAAATCGTGTCCATTCACTTGAATTCATAATGATGTTTGGAGACCTAATTGGGACCATACACCAAATGGGCCCTATATCTAGTAAAAATTAATTTGTTGTCAACTAAAACATTAGAGCAGTAAAAAGCTCAGAACTGAAAACAATTAGAATCACAGGGCAACATACCTTGGTGGTCTTTTAATGTAGTAGAACTTGTGGATTCAGATATCCTACGTTCTACAATGATAGCAGGACCATATATTTCAGGTTTAAAAGCATCCTCTCCTTCATTTTGAATTTCAACTTGGATGACAGCATTACTACGGAGAGACATTAGAAGAAAAAAAAGTGTGTAAAAACATTATGTTATATTGGGTATTTAGATTAGGAATTTTTTAGCAATGTGAACAAAAGACGTGAGAAGAAAACAAGATATCCTAATTCACACATAATAAATAAAAGTTGACAAATTTTATCATTTACGAATTGAAAGCCCGTGATGGGGAAAAGTGGCAGGAAATGGCACACTTACGTGGCACCAGTTTTAATGAAATCCTTCAAAGTAGATGCCCTTTGAGTCCCTTTGGCTCGACAGCCAAAGGCAACACACAATGCAGTTAGGATTGCACTCTTACCACCTGTAAGTGCCAGAGCGAAACAAAGACTGAATAATTGTCCCTTAAAAAGAAAAAAAGAATACACGGATAAAATTAAATTAAATTAAAAAAAAAAAGGAAAACTAACTTCCGTTTTGACCGGTGATGAAATTGACATGATTTCCGAACTCGGTCTCGTGTTTGGAATGGCACATGAAGTTCTCGAGTCGAAGTCTCTTGACGATGCCTGCAGTGGGCTGCTGAAGAGTGTGGGAAACCCTAGAACTCGACTCCCCCATTGTTCCGTTCCTGCTAGCGTAGAATCAAAGTAATCGAATGGAGCGGAGTGGGGGAGAAGAAAACTACGCGACTTACGAGGCAACCAATCCACCAATCCTATTCACTAGAAGAAAAGGAAAACACTCACTGGATGGAAGCAAAAGTCTGAACTCCGAATGAATGGCGGGAAGAAAAGAAACGCTTTCGCTGTTGGGTTGGGTTGGTCTGTACTTTATAATTTTTAAAATATTTTTATTCAAATATTTACTCTTATTTAAAGAATAAATAATTTATAATAAATATTATAAATTATTTAATCTTTAATTATATTTTACGATTTATGAATTAAATAATTTATAATTTTTTTAATATAATTATGAATTAAACAATTTGTAATAACACATAAAAATTATTCAAATCATATTAGAAATGTTTGATATGTAAATTTTAAAATATAATTAAAAATTAAACTATCTTGATGTGTTTTATAATTTGTCAATTAATAAAATAATTTAAAAATTTTATATCTTTTAAATATCTTAATATAATAAATAAAGATGTGTAAATTCATTTGAAACTCAATTTTTAATCATAAAAATTATCAAACAAAAAGTAACATACATTAAGTAATTGTCCTTTCTAGTTTGAATATAAAGAAAATTTACATCTATATTATAAAAATAAAATAAAATATCCATACATTTAGAAAATTAATTCAATTAAACACTAACTCTATAATCTTTTATCAACTAAAAATTTATTTATAAATTTAATTTTAAATATTATTAAAATAAGTTAAATTACATATTTTAATAAATAAATATTATTTCTTTAAATAATAGTTAAATTACTATTAATATCACATATTTAAAATTTATTTATTATTTAAAATATTTATATTTAAAATATAATTATTTATTTATTTAAAACACTTATTTGAAATTTATTTCTCAAAGTAAAATTTAAAATATGTAATTTAAAGTAAATTGCTAATTTTAATAATATTTTATTAAAATAGGAAAAATTGTCAATATTTAGATAATAAATAAATTTTTACTTTATTTTTTCAAATTCTCGTATCTAATTATCTCTCTTTCTTTTACTTAATACATGATTATAAATACTTCATATTATACAAGTGATTGAGAATTAAATTTGTATGAAAAGATAAAAGAACTCAGTACCCTTTCTTATTGTTGATTATTACTATTTATTACAAAATAAAATGACATCTAAGTTTGTTAAGATTAATTTTTTGCCTCTAGTAATAGACGAATTATGTGAGATAAGTTATGAGATGATTATCTCTCGAAGCAAAACTTAAGCAAAGAATCTTAGGATAAAAGATAATCAGCGACTTATGAAAACCACAAGTCTCAATAATGTTGAATGATTCTTCCTATATAAAATTTCTAATAAAGGTAAGAATAAAGATAAACACTTAACTCTACACCATAATGGTTAAACGCTCGATGTGAAATAAATTGATTGAGGGAATGTCACCTCATCAGGAGAATTGGTTATCAAGAATGTTGGAAGTAGTTGTCGATTTATATAATAAATATATGTGTGCGAGTTAAGATTGAAGTACTACGTGTGTTGACTACAAAAGGTACCTGAGAAATGCACGCAAACTCAATTGAGTTCTTGAGGATGGATAAGGTGTCAAGTTGTGAGCGGCTTTAATATAGAAGGATTCACAAAACTGGTTTAGCATTCCCAACAAAGCAGAACATCACCATGATCGGTTGAGAGTATCTAAATTGATGTGTCAGATAAGGTATATACTCCCGATTGTCACTCAAAATGCAAAATAAAATAATATATATGACGCATCATGTAAGTCCTTTTGGAGTTAGAAAATTGGAGACAACAAAGAGCACTATTACGATTAGCAATCATAAGTAGGAGAATATGGTGAGATGAGGATATGCGATAATAAATAAATGTTCCCATATGTGTATGTGTGATTGAGGATAGATAACTCACTCTTACAATCCCCCACTTTTCAAATACCGATGACAAATGAGTTTTGCCCCTTGTTTCACCTCACGATCATATCTGTGAAGGAAGATGAATGCATGATCCCCCATTTGAAGATAATACATTTATTGGTTATGTGAGGTTTACCTTTTTATCCCCATATATTATACCTCATGGTCAATACTCACATATAAACTACCCATTATTATGACTCAAACTCTACCACCTAGATATGTAGGAGTCCCACCTGATGTACTAGAAGCCCCTAGATGTACTCAACCCTCGTTAAATACAAACCCACTTGCAGACTCAGCTCTTAGTGAAACCAACAGTCAAGAAGGAAAAGAAAAAACGTTAGAGGAGGAGGATCCCTCAGAATGCTTGGATTAAACTCTATGTAAAAGTTTATTAGTTAAGTTTTGAACAAATACTACTTGTATGTCCCGCCTGCTAGTCAGTAAAAACAAGAGAAATAATGTTTTTTATAAAGTATGTTATATACATGAATGGAAGCTTAAGATGTTACTTGTGAATCATCTAAAAGATCATTCTCTTTATTATGAATCATTTGATATGTGATGTATGCTTGGTAATAAGGAGAAGGATAATGCTATTATGAGGAATGAGAAATCTTTTGTTTTATGAAATTAATTGAAAAATTCATCCTACCTTTTAAAGTTAAGTAAATGAAATTGTTTTCTAGAATATTATATTTTTAAAATGAATAGAGAAAATAAGAAGGATGTTACAAGTTGTATATCATTGTCTACATCTATGTAGATCCCTTAGATGGATCCTTCTCCTATAAGGTTTCTCTTCCATCGACTCCGGGTTAGTGGTCTCCACAGGACTCAATCCCTTAGTAGTAGTAGAAATAGAAAGGGAAAGAGTCAAAGTCAAACTCTAATCAATAGTGTGTTTGAGTAGAAGAAACCTGTACATGGTATGTGAATCAAAATGAGGCAATGCCAACTTTAGGATCACACTAATGTTTACATTTATTGTGGTTTTTTTCTTATTTTGTTCTTTTTTGTATAAGGAAAGTTTGTCACTTACTCCTTTTAAGTTCATCAATTTAACATACACTCGCCCATAAAAGAAGTGAGAGAAAGTATTTGGATTTGTGAGTTTTCTCCAACTATGGAGAAGAACAAGGGTAAGGTCTGCAAATTTTGCAACAAGTCCTTCTCCAGCGGAAAAGCCATGGGAGGACACATGAGATCTCATTTTTCCAAATTGTCAATTCCTATAAAGTCCAAAACCAATAATCAAGCACTAGAAAACTCGGCTGAGTTGATTCATTGTCCAACTCAATATGCTTCCTCACTAACTTCTCATCCTCAAAAGGAACCATTGCAAAATTTTCGATCTTTGAAACGCAACTTTTTTTCCTTTTTGGAAACCTCAAAAAGAGAAAGTGAATTTGGATTTTGCCCTAAAACCCCAACCCGCAAAAGATCCAAATGCCATCGCAAATTTATTCCAACGGCTAAGATGAATGTTAAACCAAAACAAGTGAGTTCAAAATCTGACTCTCTTATTATAGAAAAAGTTGCTAGGTCCCTATTAATGCTTTCGAAAGATAAATGGCCAGAAAGCAAAGGGACTGGGAAGCAAAAAATGAAGGAAACCAACAAAATGGAGGCAAGAGACAAAGAAAATGGTAAGGATGAATTGGTTGTTCAAACTCAATCTCAAGCCAAGTTTAAGTGCAAGGGGTGCAGTAAAACATTTCAATCTTATCAAGCTCTTGGTGGGCACAGAGCAAACCACAATAAAAAAGAGAATATATGTCAAGAAGGTGGTGACTTTAACAATTGTGGAAGTGACAAAAATAGTGTTGTTGTATATCAGAAAGTGTTTAAGTGCCCACACTGCTTTAAAGTGTTCAAGTCTGCGCGAGCACTTGGTAGACACAAGAAGGTACACTTCTCCAAGATTATGACTGTTGATGCTCAAACTACTACTAACCAATTTAGTGGCAAGTTGGTTGTGGATCTCAATTTTTCAACTCATAAAGAAGATGAAGAGGTTAGTTGTATTGAATTTTTAACAATGTTCAATGAAGAATGAGTACTTTTAAGTTTCATTAAGCAATTAAAATAAAACTTTGCAAACTTAATATATAATTCAATACACAAGTGTACACTGAGATTTCAATTTTGAATGTTAAATATATATACTTTAAATCATTTTTAAGATTTTGAATTTTTTGGTTTATAAATGTAAGATAACTTTATTTTGACTACAATGTTAGTGTTTGTGTCAATAACTTTTATCTACTTTGTCTATTAAATCTTGTTGTTTAGCCTAACCATTTTTTTACATCTCGACAAACATCAAATTATTTATGTGTTTTTTGTTTGGGCATATGGGGCAAGGTTCAATTTCATTAACTCCTACTTAGTATTTTTGCAAGGATATCAAAATATTAGAAAGGTTGAGATGAATGGCTTCTTTTAGGTGTACATAAGATTAGTACAAAATGAGAGATTAAAAGTATAGTTTTACAAGGCTTATACTTTGTATAATACAAACATAACCCTACAAGATTTGGCTTGCCTAATAGACTTTCATGTATACTGAAATAACATGTAACACATATCATCTATAACTAACTCATTAGACAATAATAATAACCAAACATTTTATGTTATATATCGGTAGAAGTTTTGACACAACTACATGAGAAAATATTGCCTACTTATATTAGTTTTGATAAAATCACATGTTCAAACTTCTTTGATTTAAGATTAGTTTAAAGTTTAAACTATAAGTTAAATTGTAGGTGAGCTACATTACTAAGTCGTCATTTGATAGTATTATTCCAATTCTTTAGGCTCTTTTTTATAGATAAATTTAGCTTAAATGAACTAATTGTTTCAAAATTAGATAATTCTTATGAATTATATTAACCTATTTAAATCCATTGCTGGCAAAAATATTAGACTTAGGAGAAACACCTTAAAAACTACAAATACAATAAAATGAGCATCAGATCTATCACCATAAGTTTAGACATGCCGCTATGAATTAAAAGAAACAAAATAGGGAGTTGGCGTTGTGCATAAGTGTGACACTCCTTTAGGGCCCAAGTGACTGAAAAAAATTAAGTAAACAAAATTGTGCAGAAATGATCTAATTTTAACAACAAAACAGAGGAATAAAAGCAAAACCCAAGCGGTAAAAAAGGTTGGATGGAATCATGTAGGAAACCTTGTTTACATCTTTAAAGATATAGAACTCAAGTTATTGTATAAAAAATGCATATCTCATGACCTCTTAACATACTGCCTAAATTTATGAATACAAACACTCTAATTTTGTTTATGTTTTTGTTTGCTTCCAAAATTTTAAATAACACAATACTTCATGAGCTACAGTGCATATAAACAAGTCATCTAAATACACTTAAACATTTAATGTACTCTTGTGGTATATCAGTTTTTCGCACACCCTGTGCTTTAAAATTGATTTTAGTAAAATTGATATTTTGTCTTTAAAAAAACTTAAACATTTAACACGCTACTAGGAAGATGTATCCCAGATAAAGAACTCCCTTTCATTTTATCCTGATAAAAAACCTTCATATTATAATATTTTAAAATCTTATATTTTGTAGCCCAATAAATTAGGCAATGATTCTTGTATATCCTAACAAAGCAATGGGTATGGACCTGAATTGGGCAAGGGAAGAAGGCCAAATTGATCAATGATAAAGGATGCAAGGTCCAAAATTATCAAGGTTAAAAAGGCTAGCAAGATATATAAGTCCTAAATAAACATTTGTTATAATAAAAATTATAGTTGTAACTAACTATAGTCACTTATACTTCATGTATTTTATAAGCATAATACACAACTAAGCAGAATGAGTATTTTACTAGCAACTATCTTCATAAAGTTATACATTATTCATCAATCAATCAAAACAAACATCTAGACATATTTAGAGAAAAGTGTTTATATAACTTATAAATGAAGAGCCATGGTTATGTCATCTCATTCTCGATCAGATCACATAATTACGAGGAATGACTTTGTATTAAATGGATTATATCAAACCAAAAATAGAGAAATTGGAATGTTTGTTAAGAAAGACATTACCTTAAAAAACAAAGATAATTAATTTCATTTTAGTGTAGAATTTGATATAAACAATATGTCATGTGGCATCTGCATAGGTATTATTACAAAATGGATGTGGTTAGGTTACTTTACTTACGAGAAAGAAAAATGGTGGTGTAGATATAGGATATTAAGAAGTAAGAATGATAGAGTGGGTGACCCATAAAATGGAATCCCTTATTTGCTTTGAAATAATTGAGGTTCATATTCCAATGGATGGGGACATGAATTTCACATGCTTGCTTTGTTTAGTGCTTCTATTTGTGCTTTTACAACTCATTGTTTGGATTTTTCGACACAAAAAGAAACACATGGAAGGAAACTAGAATACAATCTAAGTCAGAAAATCATCAAGCGAGGTTAAGTTTTAAAACATTACATTTTCATCTATTTTCCAAATTTATCCACTATGAAGAGAATAATGGGGAACTTGAAGACTCAAGAGTGAATAATGAGTATGAACAAAATAAATAATTTTATTTTTATATATAATTGTATATAAAAAGAACGCCAAGTTTTGGTATACACATTTTTATCCCACGTTACCCTTATAATTATCTTCATAAATCTCTTTTTTGTTCATGTAATTATACTTTTCAAACACCTTGTACCATAATTTACATCTAACAATTCACTCGCTATTATTTTACTTATACTATTTTTTTAAAATTATAGAGGTATAAAATGTTTTTTTCTCTAGTACATGGTAGGTTTTTCTTTTGTAAGAGTTAAGTAAGATCAGTCAAGTTTAATGGTTATGCATTGATAGTGTAAAATCCAATCATAAATGATCATTTGTATGACTTTTAAGACAAATATCATAGAAGTCAACAAACTTATCACACATATATGTTTGTGATTTGATGAATATATAAAACTATTTTACATTATCAATACATAATCATGTTTTTCAATTTAATAACATAAGGGTGATTTAGTTATTATTTTTAAATACATACACACACATAATTTTTAAAAAATAAGTTAAAATTTACATCAGAGAATTTTTAGTTCTTTTCTTCTTTGAAACAAATAATAAAAGTTTTAAATTTTTTTCTCCTATAGAAAAATTATTTTAATGTCTAAATTTTTTTTAAGAAGTTGAGTATGTGTTGGCAAGGTACTCTTGTAGCTTATAAACTACCTTGATTAGATTAAAAGTTAGTTAGACCTAATTAAGTTTGTTTGGTATACAAGCTTATTATTAGAATCAAATTATGATGATAGAGGCGACAACAATAATGACGATGAGTGTAACAGTGTGTTTTTCTAGTTCCATGATAAGTTATTTAATTGAAAACACAAGAGAACTTGAACTTAATTTGTATCGAATAATTAACTTAGGAAAATGTTGTGGATTTATTTATGTGTGTATGAAATTAGTGTTGTTTTTTGTTTTAGGACAAAAAGGTGTAGGCTTTTGGAATAAGAGAAATAAGGGGTGTATCTAGCAAATGTTTTCCACTTTCTCCTTTGTTTTCATTTCCCTTTCTTAAAGCAACCACAATGGACTCCTTAAAGATTTTGACTCATGGTTCAAAATATGGCTTGAGATTGGTTTGGTGTTCCCTTAGTACAAGTTGCTAGTAGGGTGGTGAAAATATTTCTCCTCTCATTGAAAATTTCTTACTTTTTTTCCTAATTCTTCCAAAAAAACTAATACCTCAAAGTTGAATAAGCAAGGGAAACTCTACTGCATATTTATTTTCTTGTGTGGTAGGATGATGATTGCAAATGTTTATCAATTATTTGACATACATATTACGATGTTCCTTCTTGTTGGGTTTTTTAATTTTTGATTTGAACAAAGATATGAATATTGAGGTAATGTGATTACATTGATTGTCTTGTTTTGTTAAAAAAAATTGTTATTGATTTTGAGAAATTTTTGAAGAATGTTCTAAATCATAACCTTAATTTCAAAAGATTTGTAAAGAGAAAACTTTGAGACAAATGAGTTTATGGAATTTTAACAAAGAGAATTGAGGATTCTCAATAAAAATACATGATTAATATAGTATTTGGTGTTTAACGACCTAACAAATCATTAATGATACTTTAGAGTGACCTTAGATGGATAGATAATTATTAAAATCATAGAATATGCATTTTTGCAAAGAATTTGCATTTAGCATATTTCATAGTTTTGCTAAGTGAAACTCTCTTACTAAGCGAAAAAATGTCACAAAGAATTTAATTTGTCGAGCAAATTGTGAGTGACAAATAATATAATTTGTTGATAAAGTGTGTCTTGTTCAACAAGAGTTAGATTTGGTTGAGCAAGAAAAATGGTTTGGTTGAACAAAAATGACAAATCGTACTTCCTTTTTTCTTTGTTGAAAAGGTTTTTCCAAAATTATAAATGATAATTATTTCTTTTTCCTTTATGTTGTATATGTTTATTTGTGAAATCAAATCTAAAATTTGAATTAATTAATATCATAAACTTAAAAAAATTGTGAATTATAGTGTGATGACTGTAAGGATTCATGGTAAGAATTTCTTATTATGCTTATTGAATTGTTGATAATGACTATGACGAATTCATAAATTGAAATGTTGTGTCATACATATATTGCATGATTATCATTGCATATAAGTAGATAAGGGAGTTGAGAGTGTCTAATGGTCCATCAACCTAATATTGGGTGAATTTGTAGCAACTAACATTAAGTGAACCTATAGAATATATGAATAGGCAAACTCCTCTAAAGGTTAAGATCATTATAAGTCTTATCGAAGTAAGTCACTACTCGTGCTCGTTTATTTTTAATAAAATCACACTTCTTTCATATGATAAATTGTAAGATTCCTTTAACGATAAAAAAAATGAGTGTCATATTAAAATATGTGCTTGTGTTGATTGTTTAATGATGAAAATATCCTTAAAGTAGTTTTTACATAACATGACATGTTACATTTACATATTGATTTGTTTATGATGATTTGATGATGAAATACACTCAGTGAATAATGTAAGTACTTATTAATGATGCTTTGTATTGCAACCCCTCTTTAATATTGTTTATGTTGTTAAATTCCATTTTCTTACTACTTATTTTCTTTTAAAATGAGTTTAGGTTTTCACTTTTGTTTGATTACCATGATTGTGTTGCGTAGCACGGGAGCAGGTAATGATGGAGGCACGAAGAAGCATGTTGTTTTGGGTTGGTGTCGGATCTTGGTGAGCTTAAGGCTGAGCCTTAACCCTTAACCCTTTTTCTCTTTTACTTTCAAGTGGGGGACTAACTTAGAGAATAAATATGATTTTATATACATGGATGCATTTATTCCTTCAAGGAAACCCTTTTGAGATTCCATTTTATTTTGGTTGAAATGTTGGATTTTGGTGCCATAAGGCACCTTATTGTTTATGTTTTTATATGACTTAAGGATCTTTTATTATGATGGACGATGATTAGATGACATACTAGGAGTTGCACAAAATTGGTAACTATTTGCATGAATTAAAGTTAATTTAATAGTTTTAAAGAAATTTAAAATCAATATATTTTATGTTGTAATCAAAGTATGACATGTAACGACTTAAAAATCATTACAATGATATAATGGTGACAACAATGGTGGAAAAGATTTTTGTCAAATGTAGTAAAAACATGTTTTTTATATCTAAAATGGTCTGATCAATCTAATTAGAAATTGGTCTAACAATCAACCTAATAGTTGTAAAAAAAAATAGCTCATTTTAAAATCGGTTAAACTAATCCAAAATTGGTGTAGATAACTAGTTTGAATAGGTGGAAGAAGACAATAACAACAATCACATTTATAAAGAGGAGTGACATGCACTTGTGAAACACATATTCAATTTAGTTTGTTGATTTTGACACAAAATTAGATGCGCACATTGAATTTGAGGTGCAATAAAAAGGGTCTTGTGTCTGTATTATGTGAATTAGCCAATAACTCATTCTTTTCTCGTATTTCTCTTAAAGTGTTTTGCGAATTGTAAAAGGATGCAAGTTCTATATGTTTTGCCATTTGTTATGTATCTGGGGGATATTCAACGTTGTAATGTAACCTTATTTGTTGTCACATTTTAGAGATATTCAACTTAGCTATTAAGGGTTTATATATTTTAAAAATTTAATAAAAAATTATGATAATTAAAAATTATCACTGTGTTAAAATTAATTGTTTTAAAATTAAAAACATTAGTAATGTTGGTGTAAATTGGACAAAAAGACTATTTTGGATAACATTAAAAATTTAAAAGATCAAAATAAAATTTTAAAATATAAAAAATAACAAACATAATAAAAACATAAAAGACCAAAAATATGTTTTACCAAAAAAAATATATACATAGTTATTAAATGAAACTCCTTGGATTTCAACTTTATTATTATATAATTTGCTTTTTTAAATCCTACAACTCAAATACAAGATTGTAAGGTATATAATGTTTTTATTTTTTTCTTATTAACAAACATTTATGTATAATTAATACATTGTCCTAAAAAAAATTTCCAACATTGGTATCCTATATCAATCAATGTTTTAAAATCAAATTGGTCATTTAATTTATCAAGATATTAATTCAAAGTTTTATGATTCAATTGTAATTAAATCGTGATTGAATCAATATTAATAAAACAATAGTAATAATTAAATAATGCATAAAATAATATTAAATAAATATGGTACCATAACTTTACAACACTAAAAAACTAAAATAAAAACATTATTTCAAAGGTTTTTCATCTTTAAAGTAAACATACAAATCCAAATGAAATATATCATAATAATTACATTTATATTTTAATAAAATGCAACTATGTCATTAACAATAAAAAATTTACATATAAAATAAAAAATAAAATGAAAAAATTAATATAATAAAAAATTATAAGAAATTAAGATATAAAAATATAAATTAATATAAATGACTAAATTATATATTTTATAAAATATTAATAAATTAGTTTATATTAATTTGTAAGTTTTATCAAATATGTTTTTATTTAGACTTAAATATGAATTTGTTCCCCATAAAATATGGTCTTTTGATTTTGGTCATTTGGAAAAAATGATTTAAGTTATTTGATTTTTTTTATATTCCCTTTTTGTAGAGTAATTTTTTTATTTTAGTTCTTGTTATTTATTAAATGATTGCATAATAACAATATTGGTAGCAGTCGCTAGAACTGGGTATATGAGTTTAAGCTTGTGAATCAATTTGTGAGGCCCATGGTTCATATGCTTAACATGTCCAACAAAAATTTCAACTTATAATTAGTTGAGTTTATAAGCTCAACTTGTTGAGTTTACGGATTTAGTGAGCTTAATCCACAAATTTTCAAGCCTTTTAAAATTGTTAAGCCATCAACATTTAGATGTAATACATTAACATTTTTTAAATTATTTCTAGAAAAAATTATGATGTATTTGGAACTTTTGAATTGTTTTTAGTTAGATTATTTTATGTATAATTATTACTTTTAATATTATAAGTGATGAGACTTATTTTACAAGTGTTTGAAGGTTTGAATTTTTTATTTTTTATGTTTAATAATTATTACTTTTAGTTAGAATGTTTGATCTTAAGTTAAGACTTATTTGACAAAGGTTTAAAGATTTACATGGAAGTGATTATAGGTGAAATTCATATTACTAATTTTTTAAGAGACTTTTTTTAAATATATTTTTTTAATTGATGTTTATGGGCATATTGACCATCTTGTATAATTGCAAACTAAAAGGGGAGACACGAGCTTGTATTTTTATCCCATTTATGTTGTAGACTGAGTTGGCTTATCTCGTAAGAAAAAAGAGCTCGTGCAAATAAACCTTGAGTGAGCTAGATGGGCCTGTATACCTAAGTCTACTTGTTACATCATCAAGGAGTATAATAGAATAATTATGTATGCTTATTTTTGTCAATTGTGTTTTTAAATTCTTTATTAACTATTTTGAATAAATAGTGGTTTAATAACATAGTTTATTAAAAAAAATTATACGTAATTGTCTTTCCAAACTCTTTGATGACGTGATAAGTTAATAGATTGTCAAAGTCACTATTACAATTATTTAATGTTGCTACTTAGTAGTAAAGAACAAAAAAAATCTTTAAAATGACGAATTATTTTTTTCAAATGGCCAAAATAAAAAGATCATATTTTTTAAGGATCTAGTTCATATTTAAGTCTTTTGTTTATCTCAAAAATAGTTTAGAATAAATTTAAAAAATATATATTTTTAAAATATCAATTCTCTATACCAATTCTAAGAGTAGATATTTTTTAGTTAATTAACCGATTATTAGACCAATTCTCTATCAAAATTTTTGAACTAACCTATCCAATTTTATTACTATGGTATTAATTCATTGAAAATAATAAGTAAATTAGTGATATTTTTGTAATAGTAAAATTCTAGATTGAATGCTAAATAATTGGTTTATAAAATACTTTATAGTTTGGTTATGTGATGAACTAAGTGTTTTCTATATTGATTATTTAACATTTCATATAGAATGTTGACACCATTTTAATTTTTTTAAAAAATTTTCAAACCAAAATTTCAAAAGTGATTTTGTTTTATTTTTTAAATTGGTACTTGTTATAATTGAAATAAAAAAATTAAAATTAGTTTAAGGGTGTGTTAGTATGACGATGACAGTGAGAATGACCATGATGATAATAATGTTAATAGTGATTGCACAAACGACAATGATAATGATGAAAATAATAATAATAAGAAAGATCATTGTAAGATTAGACAAGAATATGATTTTTTTTTTTGTTAAACTAACTTATGAGTTTACCACATTTTTGTTATTTCCTCCTGTTTTGCTTAATATATTGTAATTTAAAAATGAGTTTTTGTAGAATAATTATTCTTACATGTGAAAGACAAGATGAAATACTCTAATGATAACATGTTGGAAGAACTAGTTCTTATGTTAAGAACCAACCTTAAGAACCTCCACTAGAGATGGTCTAAATGACCTTACCAAACATGTTTTTAAATGGTTTGATCAATTTAGTTAAAAACTAGTTTGATGATCAATGTGCTAATTTTGACGATCGATGTATTAATTGTAAAAAATTGGATCATTTCAAAATTAGTTAAACCAATCCAAAATTGGTGTAGAAAACTAATTTGAATAGATATTTTTTAAGTTTCAACCAATACATTCTCAAGATAAATAAAAAACACACATTTAATAAGAATTACAAATCATAAAAATTATTTTATGAATTATTATTATTTTGATTATAAAACATATAATTTATTAATTTATACTAATTTATAATTTTTTATATCTTAGTTCTTATAATTTTAAATTATATATTTTTTTATCATAGATGTAAACTCGTTATTATTAATAAAATTGTTATTTTTTATTAAATTTTAAATTTAATTATTATGATATATTTAATTTAGATTTTTATGTATATTTTAAATGTTAAGAACCTATAAAATAATATTTTATTTTAACTTTTAGTATTATATAATTATAATGTCATATTTATTTATTATTATTTTATGTACCATTTATTTATTATTATTATTATTATTATTTTATGTATTATTATTAATAATATTTTATTAATATCAATTCCACTATAATTCAATTACGATCGAATCATTACATCTTGAATTAATGTCTTTATTAATTTTTAAAATACTGTATTTTAAATGATAGAAACAAGCGTTAAGTGTGTATTAAATTCAATCCACTTGAAGATTATTTTGTACAGTGTAAAAGGTTAGTAGGGTTTGTTTGTTCAAGTTTTTTTTTAAAAGTATTTTTTTAATAAAAATATATTTTTTTTTATTTTTTGATATATTTATTTAAACTTTTTTTATTTTAAAAAAAATCTATCTGTTTCTTAAAAAAATATTTAAAAAATGGTTTTTTTTATATTTAAACAAATTGATCCATAATATATAATATTTAATTTGAAGTGAGTATTATTTTATACAACAGTGATAATAAAAGACCAAATTTAAATTCTTATTTATCTATTCCAATCAAGAAGTAAACACTAGTGATTAACGTAGAACACAAGGTTGAAAACTTTGATTTTGACATTTGACAACATTGAGTGTATTTTGCGTATCAAATCTCTATATTCTAATGCTTATGGATATTAAAAGAATCAAAGTTGTTTTGACATACAAACTAGTAAAGTTTGAATTCAACTGAATTTAGTCGAAGATTTGTTCTAATTTATTTCCTATTATGAATTGTGACTTGAAACCATGCTTGGTGCTTGGTGGATACAAGTGGGAGGCAACATGTGTCAGTCATTGATATGAGCCGCACACTTTTTAATATTAGCAAACAAGAGTCATAACAATATATATAACACGAGAAAGAAAAAAAAAAAAAAAAAAGTAGAACAAGTAACACTTAAAATTCCATTGAAAGTAAAATAGAAAATGGCTTTCTCCTATACCAATCCCCCACAATAAGAAAAAAATGAAAGAAGAAAAAACATTTAAATCATATAAACATATTAGCATTGATCTGCGGTTGGCTTTTGTGGCAAAGGAATGTCACCAGCAGCAACCCTGGTGTCCCCAGAACATGGACCTACAACACTATCAAGCAATTTCCTCTTTGGCTTGGCCTCTTGCAGCATCAACACAACATCTCTCATAGAAGGCCTATCCGCTGGGTTTCTGCTGGTACAAAGCAATGCAATTCTAAGCATTTGTATCATCTCTTCTCTCACTGAGGTGCACCCTGCCCCTGCATTCTTGTCCAATATATCATCAATATCATCTTTAGACTTAATCTTAGACCTAACCCAATCAACAATGCTGTTCCCATCACCAAATTCTGCATCCACCGAACGTTTCCCGCTTAGGATCTCCATCAACACCACTCCGTAGCTGTAAATGTCACTCTTCTCATCGACTTGGAGGGTGTAAGCATATTCTGCAAAGGAACAAACAAGACCCTTAATAATAAAGTATAATTAATTAATACCATAATAAGACAACAACTAGCAGCATTAAAATTATTATTCCAACCAAAGTCAACATCCTCATGATTTAAAGGAGTTACTGTAATTGTATGATAGTAATTGACAATATTCCCAGTGGGCCCCAGTAAGATCATTGAGAAAAGCAGGTGGCGAAAGTGAAAATTAAAGGAAAAGCCCTCTTCATGCGCAACAGTACGCCTACCCATGCACCGAAATTGGTCAGGACTCAGGAAAAGTCCCTCCCCTCCCTCTCCTCTTAAGATACAATCCTCTCCTCCCTATCTATCAATCACGTTGCACCACACCTTAACCTTAACCTTAACCTTAACCTTAACCTTAACCATAACCATAGCCATAGCCTGCCAGTTCCTGACACTATTATTTGCCTGCCCTCAAACTTGTGTTCGCATTAATTCTTCGTTATTTTACTCTGTGGTAATGGCTGTAGCACCTTTCACCACCCTCTCTTGCTTTGTCTATAATTCTTTTTGTTCACACACCCAATGGACCGATCGAGTAAAAATTGCCAGGGGATATTTTCCAATACCATCAAGAAAGCTAGCAAACACATGTTTTGCTAGATATATAGAAGAGTACTTTATTTTCTTGATCCGTTAATAGAAAGAATACAATGCAATGCAGAAATATAATAATGAAGATCTATCTCATGAGGCATGGACACTAAATAAAAATATTTATTAATACTAAAAAAATAATAAAATATTAATAGTAGTAGGACGGAAGAGTGAAGTGGTGTGGGTGGTAACCTGGAGCAATGTAGCCATAGGAACCAGCAATGACAGACATGGACTCGTTGGTCTGAATCAACTTGGCGACCCCAAAATCTGCGACTCTGGCCTCCATCTCACCGTCTAATAATATGTTACTAGGTTTGAGATCGCGGTGTACGATGACGGGATCACAGTCATGGTGAAGATAGCATATTCCTTGAGCCACGCCTAGGGCGATCTTATACCTAGTGAACCAATCAGCAACTAGATTATCCCCTTTATTTTTGCCATGCAACAAATCATCCAAATTGCCATTCGGCATGTACTCGTAAAGCAGCATCGTGCACTCCCTGTTGCTGCAGCACCCTAACAACCTCACTATATTCCTGTGCCTCACGTTTCCCAACACCTCCACCTCAGCCAGAACCCCTCTTCTCCTTCTGATATTCTCCTTCTGTTTCCCCCAGAGTTTCTTAACCGCTATGATTTCGCCACCTGGCATTTCCGCTCTGTAAACCGTTCCCGTCGATCCCATCCCCAATATCTTATCGGACATCGACAAACACTCTAGCACGTCCTCCGCCGTGAAATTTAACCGCTGGAACGCCGTTAACTTCAACGGCCCTACCTCGTCGCCGAACCGACGGTTGTAGTTCGCATGGAAGCAGCGCGTCCCGGCCACGAGCACGAAGAGGCCTATCCCGAATGCCGCCGCCACGATCCATACTATTGCACCGGCGGTTCGCTTCGGCTGCTGGCGCCGGACGTCGACCTGGTTGTCGGCGGCGGCGAGGGCGTCGGCGACGCAGGGTTTGGCCAACACGCCGCCGCAGAGGCCCTGGTTGCCGGAGTAGGATGAAGGATGTAGGTTCGGAAAAATGCCGGACGAAGGAATTGGACCGGTGAGGGAGTTGAAACTGACGTTGAAATTCTCGAGCGTGGAGCAGTTGTTGAAATTCGATGGTATTGTTCCCGTGAGGGAATTGTGAGAGAGATCAACGTCGGTGATGGAAGGGAGAGTGGAGATTTCCCAGGGGATGATTCCGGTGAGTGTATTTCGACTCAGATTGAGTAAAATCAGCTTCTGGCAGTGTCCAATGTCCCACGGAATGGTACCGTTGATGAAATTTCCCTGCAATTCGAGCTTATACAATGCCTGACACCCTATGAAATCGGGAATTTGACCGGTGATGTTGGAGGAAGCCGCGGAGAAGATGGCAAGATTAGTAGCATTCCAAATAGAAGCAGGTAGAGGAATTCCGAAGGAGTTTCCGGAGATGTTCAAGTACTGCAAGTTACCTAACTGTTCCGGAATTTGACCATGGAAGTTGTTGTTGCTGATATCTAGAAATGTGAGGTTAGGGAGGAGCGTGAGGCCTTGGGGAATGGAACCATTGAGCAAATTGTTTTGGATGCGAACCCTAGCGAGTGAGGTGCAGCTGGCAAGGGACGGTGGGAGAGAGCCGGTGAATTTGTTGAGGAAGAGTATGAGTCTCACTAGTTTGTTACCTTTGCAGACATTTTCAGGGATTGGACCTTCCAGTGAGTTTGTGGAAACGTCTAGTTTTAGTAGTAATCCGTTGGAGCCCAGTTGTTGAGGGAGGGTTCCGGTGAGTGAGTTGTTGAAGAGGAACAGAATCTCTAGCTTAGGTAGGTCTCCGATTCCCTCTGGTATTTCTCCAGTTAGGTTGTTGTCCATTAGGTTGAGCATGGTTAGTTCGGCGAGCACGGTGAGTTGTGTGGGGATTGACCCTGTGAGTTGGTTATCTGAGAGGTCGAGGCCTTTAAGGGACTTGAGTTTTCCTAAGGTTGGTGGGATTTCCCCTGTTAACCGGTTTCTGAAAAGCAAAAGGGTCTCCAGCTTGGTGAGGTTTCCCAGCTCCGGGATCACGCTCCCTGAGATGTTAGTGGATGATATGTCCAAGTATTTGAGGTTAGAGAGCAATGCCAGTTCCGGGGGTAGTGTACCTGAGAAATTGTTGTATCCAATTTCCAAGCGTTCTAGTTCAGCCAAGTAGCCTAGTTGGGACGGGAGTGGACCTACCAAGGCGTTACCGGCTAAGTCTAGAAACTTGAGTCTCGGGAAAGTGCCGTAACTGGGTGGAATCCTGTCGCTGAAGTAGCTTCCGCCGAGGTTGAGATGTTCTAGGAAACGAAGGCTGGTTAATTCTTTGGGGAGAGGGCCGGTGAAGCTGTTGCTGTAGGCATCGAAGTGCCTGAGGAACTTGAGCTTTGATATACCGGGTGGGAAGGTTGAGTTGAAGGAGTTGTGGCTGATGTCTAGAGTTCTCAGCTCTGTTAGTTCGAAAATGGCATATTGGAAACTCCCGCTCAAGTCATTTCCACTGAGGTTAAGATGGTTTAAGGTAGATAGGTGGCGGATTTGGGGTGAGACTGTGCCGGAGAGATTGAGGTGGGAGAGGTCTAGGGTGGTGATTTGTGATGTTTTGGAGTGGCATGTGATGCCTCTCCAGGAACACCATATTGGGTCCTGGGGATTGGAGTTGGAGAAGGTGGGGGCGGGGTCCCAGTCATGGAGGTTATTGAGAGGGTCTAAGAGGGATGATTTTATTGATAGCAGGGCGATGAGTTGGAGGGGCAGGGTTGTGGCAGAGAAAACTAGGAGGGGGAGCTGTGTTTGGCAGAGGAAGGAGAATGTGAGAAAGAGAAGAAAAGGTTTCATGGTTTTGGGGTGGTAGGAGTTGTGGATGAGAAGGGGGTGTTGTTCAAAGGGGTAAATTTAAGGGAAGGAAGGTTTTGATGAGGATGGCAATCGCTTTTTCGGAGTGCAGGGTGCAGAGGGAGTTTCATCATGATAATTTGCTTCGGTGGGTTTTGTTGGTGGTACTGGTAGACATGAAAGAGAGAGAAAGAGAGAGTGACTAACCGCTACTTCTTCCACTTCATCTTCTATTGTACCACACCACCATCCATCTACACCTCCTCTCTACGGTCTGCTTCCTTTATTTGAAGCTCCTACACCATCATCTCATCTCACTTTCTCTATCTAATTTTCTTTCTCTTACCTCAGTATTCTACCTTTGTCTGCTATCTCCACTCATACTTTTTATTTTCTTGGAATTCTTTTCTCCTTTTCTTTTGCTCCCACTTTTCATCATTCCCTTGTTTCCTTTATCTTTGGCTAACAAATTGATAAATATGTGTAACAGTGACATTGTCTCTCGCAGGATCCAAGAAAGCCATCTCAATTTCCCACCATATTTCCCCAAACCATTATTTTAAATAAACCCGTTTTCTTTTTCTTTAGTTTTCCCTTCTTTATGCATATATATGGATGGAGGCTTTATTTTCTGCTTTATTTCCCCCTCTTCTTCCTTCTTTTCCTTTAGGGTGGTATTTTCGGGCTTTGGTTCTATCTTATATTCCTTGGCTCCAGCATGGAGATTCAGGTGAGAACCTTGTCCAAAACAGTTAAGTATGGACCACAAATATTCTAAATTGGCTAATACCAGCATGTTTGCATAATCCCAATCACGGAAAGCAGTGTCCATACACGCAAATCTATAGCTATATAAATGAATCATTTACACATATATTATAGTGACAAGATTTTGGGACCAAATTTGTATGATTATTACACCCTTATTTAGACGTATTGGATGCAAAGAGAACGTACTTACCAAACTTTCTCAGTTTTATACAAATGAAAATCTTAAACCAGCCAAGCAATGATAAGCAACAAAATGATCTAATTGTCCAATCTCTTTTCTGTCCTTATAATTGGTTCTAACCAGCTTGTGCAAATGTGCAAGCACTTAATTTCCCACAGGAAAACACATCAAACAAATTCCGAATTGAATTACATGGTTCCCCCAAAATTCAGCTTTCTATATTTTTGTCACTCCTGAATGCAGTCCAGGTGTGGTAGATATTAAGTCATAGTTTATCCTTGTTTTATTTTATACTATATATCAATGCCACTTTATGATTGAAGAAAAAATAATAGCACATTTTTTATTGTTATTTTCATAATTTATGCCCCAATATCAGATCGATGGTATGATATATTTATTTGTGTCTAGAATATTGTCTAGTTGAGACTCAAAAACTTATCTTTTAATATAAAATATTCATTAAAGATTGATATTTTTAAATAAAATATTCTTCTACTCAGGTATGATATATTTTTGTTTGATATCTTGATAAAAAAAAAGCGTAAGAGATATTCAAAATTAATAAATTATATATTTTTTAAATTACGTATCTATTTATATAAAAGTGTAAGTATGATATGATAACTTTTCATTGAAAGTTATAAGATATAACCCAAAAAATTATAAAATATGTCTCTTTAAAAACTTAAAGTTTTTTTCTAAAGAATATGAGATGATGGTATACATATAAACAAAATATAACAAAATAAAAAATACTTTATATGTTTTATATTCAAACCATGTTTTTTCTTTTGTGTATAGAAAAAATTAAAAAAAAATTAATATTTTATAAATTATTATTGATGATCTGTTTGATTGTGGACGTATAAATATATAAAATATTTTTGTTATATCCTATAGGAAATTCATCATAAAAATTTGATTGATATAAATCAAGCCTAAAGATAAATATTTACTCATATCTTGAAAACTTGAGTATTGTCTCATTTGATTCTTTGATACAAATCATGTCACCAGTCACCAACTACACTAATAAAAAACAATAAACATAATTTTTGTTTTTAGTTAGCTTGAAAATGTTTATAAAGTATAATAAAAAATGTTAAATATCATCAATTCTTTTAAAATAAATAATCAATTTAGTCATCGATTTTATATTTTACTATTATTTTAATTCATAAAATTAAGAAAAAATAAAATAAATCATTGAATTTTGTTAAAAATTCATTTAAATTTATAAAATTAATTTATTTTTCTCATTTTAGTTTCTAGTTTGAGAACTTAAATAATAATAATAACATAAGTTGTAGAATTAAAATGAAAAAAATAAATT
>JAMLFT010000317.1:0-46840 GCA_026544285.1 Pachyrhizus erosus
CTTATTAAATTAGTTTTTTTAAAAAATAAATATAATATTTAAATTTATTTTTATACATAATTGTCAATTTAAATTATAAATTATTAATAATATTGAACTATTAATAAATCAATTTGAATTAACTATACATTAAATTTTAGGTAAATTAATTTAAATTATTTTTTTATTTTAAATTGAAATATTTCTTAAATTATTTTTTGAAAAATATTTTTGATTTTTTTTATATTTAATATCAATTTTTTAAGAAATAAACAATCTATTAAAATATTTTTATTAATTTATATGATTTAAATTTATATATTAATTAAAATTAATAGTTTATTAAATTTTAGAATGATGTTAAATTTAATTGATTAAAATTATTTTTTAATTAAATAAATATTACATATTTGATTTTATATTTGATTTAATATTGATTATTTAAAATAAAATCTAATGATATAAATTTAGTCTTTCTACACTCATAAAAATAATTTCCTTATTTTATATGCTTCCTATATTATTTGTTATTTAAAATAAGTAATTTTTTAAAATAAATTAGAGAAAACATAAACCGACGAAAAAACATACAACAAAATTGTTCCTCATTTTGGTTGTTGGCCAAGTGCACTCTGTTCTCCTTCTTCTCCCAAAAGTTCAGTGGAACAGAGTGCAAGTGCAGACAGAGGTGCAAGCCGAGCTTTAATCACACGCGTTTCGTGGCTTTGATCCATAACAACCTCACGCGCCACTCTCTCATTTTCAAACTCCAACGTTGATGCGAGACGTCACACAATGGCCAAGGTTGAAAGCAGCATGAGCCGCGTGGTGCTGGAGCCGCACGCGCAGTTTGACCTCACCGCCCACTCACGCGCCAGCTCCATTCGATCGCTCGCAATCGTCATACTTTCCCACTCGAAACGACACCCTACGACCGTTCTCTACGTGGGGACTCACTCCGGAACAATCTTCTCCCTCTCTGCGGACTCGAACGACAATGACGACGCCCAAAACGACGCAGTTTTACGGAAGCTCTCGTTCTTGCGGAGCGTTTCCGTGAGCGACAGGGCCGTTGAGTCAATTTCGGTGATTGAAGAATTCGGGAAGGTTCTGTTGCTCTCGGATGGGGCTTTGTTCTTGGTGGACTCGGAACTCTCGAATCGCGCGTCAAAATTGAGTTTTGCGAAGGGGGTATCTTTGGTTACGAGGAGAAGGTTTAGGAACGGTGAATCCGAGGGTTTAGGTTCGGGGTTAGGTTCAGGTTCGGGGCTAGGGTTGTTTCAGAAATTGAGAATGAACTCAATGAAGGAGGGTGAAGTGCAGAGTGAGGGTGGTTGTGTTTTTGCGTTTGTTGTTGGGAAGAGGTTGATTCTTGCGGAGCTTGTATTGGGGAATAGGAATGGGAGAAGTGAGAGGGATGATGGTGGTGGTGGTGGTGGTGGTGGGAGTCTTGTGGTTTTGAAGGAGATTCAGTGTGTTGATGGGGTTGTTAGTGCCATGGTGTGGCTTAATGATTCTATTGTTGTTGGTACTGTGAATGGGTATAGTTTGATTTCTTGTGTTACTGGGCAGAGTAGTGTGATCTTCTCTTTGCCGGACGTGTCGCGGCCGCCAAGGTTGAAGCTGTTGTACAAGGAGTGGAGGGTGCTGTTGTTGGTGGACAATGTGGGGGTTATTGTTGATGCACACGGGCAGCCAGTGGGGGGAAGTCTGGTGTTCTGGCACGGGTTGGATTCGGTGGGGGAGATTGATTCCTATGTGGTTGTTGTGAGTGATGGGAAGATTGAGTTGTATCATAAGAAGTATGGTAGCTGTGTTCAGGTGTTGCCGTTTGGTGGGGAAGGGGTTGGGCGATGTGTTGTTGCCAGCGAGGAAGATAGTGGGGGGAGGCTTGTTGCTGTTGCAACTGCTACCAAGGTATGTTGTAGTTTGAATCTGATGACATTGTGATAATTGTTTAGAATACTAGTTTTAGTACCCGTGCATCACATGGGGATGCAGAGAATTTATTAATGAGATAAATAAGTTGAGTGAGTAAATTAAGTTGGGAGACAGTAAACAAGAGAAAAAGGAATGTGAGCTTGGAAGGTTGGTTTTGCTGGCTGTTTGATTTCTTGGTAAATGTTTTATTAGGGCTGTGGATTAATGGGATGTTGAGGTAAACTGAATAGGAGCTAGTTCATCATAATGATGGATTACTATTTGACATACATGGCCCCTGAGAAATAATGATAAAGAAAAAGGAAAATTTTAAGCTGTGTTTGAATAAGTGTTTACATGCCGATATGCACTTCAATGTCACCGAAGAAAAATGATGGATTGGTGTTCAATTTGGTTTCTAATGGAAATACAAACTCATACTTAATGTTCAATCATCACTTGTAGTGAATAAGTTTGGTTTGGCTTTGAGTGTTTCTAGCAATATTCCAATCGCATCACTCTTGAAGTTCACTTTATGGAAATGTAACAAATAATGTTTCTCTGATTTGGAAATTTATTCTGAAACATAGTGTACTTAAATATTAGAACCGCTGAAAATTCAGAAGTAGGAAGCAAGGCTTTAAACTGCAGTTGTGGTGGTGGCTTCATTGTGATCGTTGACATTGTAGGAGATTGCGGGCAAATGCGGCTGATATGGTCGCAATTGCGGTCATGGACCTTATTTTAAAAGCATGGAAGGAAGTAAAATACTCAACGTATAATAGACTTTTTTGATCTTGTGGGGCTAAATGCATAGTACTTAGAAAACTACTTATCTGAAACTTATATTTGTCACTCAAGTAGTTGGCCCAAGAGGGAAATTCATTATTTTATGCTAGTTGGAGTGAAATTTCTGATGCTATATTTTCTGATGATATAGTAACTGTTTATAAAATCTATATGTGTAGGATATGTACTGGATATGCATACAAATTCATAAAACATGATAAATATATATATAGTTACAATTCTACAAATCCAAATTAAGAATGTAGTTCTTGGACATTACTAAAAACAAAATAAAAATTATAAATCATTGTTACCATAAGTCACTGCTTAATGCTTATTGCCTATACACAAGAATACTATCAATTCCATTCCTTTCTAGAGCATTATCCATAAAGTGGACCAATTTCATTTTTTGGTTTATCAAGAGACAATGCTTCTATCTTATACATGCTTCTGTGTCTCATAGTTGACTATATTAATATTTAATTTTCACAACTGCTCTTAAAGACTTGGATACTTCATAGATACATATAAGTGAAGTATACAAGAATATTAGTATTGGATTTGGATGCATAAAGAAAATGCAAGTATAGGTGCTTTGTATCTTGTAGTTGATTTTAATCCTAGATTATATTAATGAATCAGTCTTATGAGGCACCACATTACGTTGGACTGAATGCACACTCAACGTAGTTACATATATGCTCATATACAAGATTGTCAAAATCGAGATAGAATCAAAAGGAGAACATATAAATTATGTGATTGCAACATGGATTGTAAGATCCTACTTAGAATAAAAAAATTAAGATGTCACCAAGCACAAAAAAGGTGTGTGGCTGAGCAAAACATGAACATAGACACAAACACAAGATCAGAACAAAGGCAAATTTGAAGGCTTCGAAGGGAGCAAGCTTGAACAAGGTCAGAATAGAAAAGACAGGTCAGATCGGAGAATGCTCAAACACAGAACAGAGCAAAACATTAACAGTGATTGTTCAGAATAGAGGACATAGTCTGCAACGTAAAACGGAACAAGACTATGAATTATGTGAAAAGAAGACCTGCAATGTGTTTTTTCTTCTGGACTGCGCAACTCAGACCCACAAGTTTGCTGATCTGGAAATGGCTCTAAATGATCTTATGAGTATAATTACAATTTTGACAAACTTGCTCTTCATATTTCAGACTTTAGTCCTAGCTTATCATTGTGATTTATGCCTATTATTCCAATTTAATTGATTCATAAACTGTAAGCAATTGCTTCATTATGATAGTGACCTATATGATGTCATAGTTAGGGTCGTTCAAAATTGAACCAAACTGTTTTAAACCATCAAAATGATCCGCAAAATAACTGAAAAAGCCAAAATAAAACCTCATTTGTTGTGGTTTGGTTCAACTTTTGGTTCCTGTTGTGAAAATTGAACCAAACCAAACCAAAACCCACATGATTTTTTATATTGATTTTCTTTCATATCCTATATAAAATCCCATCAGTCTAATGTAAGTCAAGACTTCGATTGATAATTATCGTATGTGATTCCTTATGTGTTGGACATTTTTTAGTTATGTTAAATTATGAGTTTATGACATTGACAACAACGTATGATTAATTGACTATGAATGGTTTGTAATGTACTTTTTGAAAGATGTTTGTAATGTAGTTTTTCTTTTGTGTGGTTTTTGTTATTCTATTAATTATAGTTCTTTCAATGTCATTTTTAAATTCTAACTGTTGACCATGACTCAATTAATTATTAGATTCTACGTTGTGTTAATTTATTTTTAGTTCTCTAATTAAAAATAATTTTGATAGTCATAGTCCTAGCTCATTGAAGAATTTATTTATTTATTTACATATTTTACTAGGTAGTGTGCTATCAGAAATTACCTTCTGTAGAACAAATAAAAGACCTTCTGTGGAAGAAGAACTATAAGGGAGCCATATCCTTAGTGGAGGAGCTTGAGTCAGAAGGTGAAATGTCAAAAGATTTGCTCTCGTTTGTTCATGCTCAAGTGGGATTCCTCTTGCTTTTTGACTTACATTTTAAAGAAGCAGTGGACCACTTCTTGCTTTCTGAGACGATGCAACCTTCTGAAGTATTTCCATTTATAATGCGAGATCCAAATCGCTGGTCCTTACTGGTATATTGTGCTTATCTCTCTTTTTATATTACTGCCTTAAGCTTTGTTTCAAAATTGTGTTGCTAGTTTGTTTTGGGTGGATGAGTATCAATTGGTATATATGTTTTGTAACATTCATCATGAGATATAAATTTGGTAGAAGATTTATATAGTTAACTAGTTAGTATTTAATTTCTTGGTTGCATGCAGTTTCTTGCACAAATCTAGGCACAAAATAAATTGCTAAATTTATTGCATGTTATTGAATACACCTTGGGTTCTGTCAACTTTGTATATGTGAATTGTTTGGGTTACAATGACAAATTTGATACAGCTGTTGTATTTGATTCTTATTCTTATAATATATAATGCAATTGGGAAATTAAAATAAAATTGTTTTCTTGCTTATTTAAAAGACTTGTTTTAAATAATATGGGCATGTAATCTGTTTCATTTGCCTCTATATTCAGGTACTGCTAGTTCATTTTTGTTTTTCTTCTATCTCTATTAGATTTTAAAGGCTTCCTTTTCCTTTTCTATGAATTTCTTGTTTTTGATGATGAAATTATTTATTGAACAATGGGAAAAGTAAAACAATATTGAGGTTGAGATTTCCTAAGAAAAAGGAAAAACATAAAATAAAATTTATGACTGTTAATCAGATTTGAAGCCTTTAGTCCAATAAATTGTTATGGTAGGTTTAAGTTCAGTTTATTATCTGATGAAAACTTTCATGACTTGCATCAATTAAGAGGCAGATAATGTGAAGGAAGTGATGTTATAACAAGAGTTAACTTTCAATTTTAGATCCCTTCATTTTTATCTTATAAATTTTGGATCTACTATTCTACTATCTAGATGTATCAAGGTTGAGATTAGTGCACTATATTGCTGCTGTAGTGTTGTGGCAGAGCAGAGTGGCCAGGTACTGCAGCAAAGGCCTCCACAGCGGCGCAGTTCAGTATTGCAGCTGTAGTCGCCCACATAGCATCCAGGATAGTGCTGCTATTCTGTTTTTTTGAAAATGCCCTCCAAAAATGTGTTGCTTATCTCCCTCATTTGATGCTTCTCTCTCTCTCATCTCTTTTTTCCTTCTCCGGCGGTATGCGTGCTGCCATCACCTCCAGCAGCATGTGGCCCATTTGGTAGCTTTCCAGCCTCTCTGTTGTTCAGACCCCCTATTTTGCAACTTCTGTTCATATTTCCCCTCTGTTCTGTTGTTCTGCCCTAGTTTAGGATTCAGAAGCAGTGGACATGTTTCTGTTCTTCTGAAAGATGGTTGAGTTGAGTGAAGAGGTGACAACTAGTTTTTTTTTTTTTTCTTTTTTCTCTAGAGTCAGATGAGGTACTGGGCCTGCACCCCTAATTAGGTCATTTTATACCACAGACAGTCCTACAATTAGGGATGGTGAGTTTTTTTTCTTTTTTTTTAATAATATATTATACTATTATAAAACTATAAAATAATCTATAATATTTAAGAATATTTAAAATATATGGAAAAATATGATTCATAATTATTGTATATTATACAAAACTATCTAATAGACAAATATATAAAATATAATAATGAATAATAAATATATATAATTAAATAGAATTAATACAATAATAAGAAATATATATAATAATAATATCATAACATCAAGTAATAATATATATATACATATATATAGTTTAGAATAGCCGTCATCCCACTATCCACCATTCTGCTATAGCATTTTTGTGGTCGGCCGCTGCTCTCTGCAGTCTGGGATTTGAAACACTGGATCATATTATATCCTCTAGAAATGAATCTTCTTTGTGATTTTCACTTCTTGTAATTTACCATTTATATCCAGATGTAATTGGCAAATAAGCTGAATGATATGTCAGACTAAATAAAGAATACCTAATTGCTTAGTTTTCTCTTTTACTGAATTTTAACCTAGAAAACAAGGTTTGGGAGCGGTCTTTTACAAAAACCTGTTCAAAAACTCCAGTTTCATGAGGAACTATTCAATGAATATAATTGTGATTTTTATTTGTGGTATTTGGATAATCTATTCAGTGTATGTTCATGTACGTGACACTAGAATAGATCAATGGTACCCATTCTTCACTAATGAAAATTATGTGTCGTGGTCATAGTAGTCAATCACACACAATAGTGCTGCTATTGTGTCACAGCACCTTGTTGCTCTTCAAGGACTGTTGCAGCTGGAGCAGTGTTTTTTGTGGTCAAAATAGCGGAAATTGGTAGCTGGACTGGGAAGAGATAGTGTTTTAGTTCAACGACACTGTGCTGTGTTTTTTTCACTTAGCAACTTTTGTGTTTTAGTTCCGAGACAAGATAGTGTTTGGATTGCCAGTTTTAACTATTGTTGTCTGGACCCTTAGTTTTAATTATTGGACCCTTATTCATTCACATATGACTTTCTAATTTCTTTTAATCAAAATTTAGAAAAAAATAATCAATATTCAAAACTAGATACATTATAATTAAGTTTTATTTTCTAATCAAATTTAAATAGCGATAATTTACTTAGCAAGATATTTTAGAAACTAAAATAAAAATATTTTTAATAAAGATATTTTAAAATTTCAGGTTTAATTTAATAACAGGAAGTTAAAACATATGATCAATTTTAATAATAGAACTTATCAAGTATTTATAGTATTAAATAAAATGTATTTAATTGATGTGATAATTTTTTATTTAATATTTTTTTAGCTTAAAATCTATTATAAAACGTTGTAAAATCTGTTATAGTTTTCAAATACTAACATTTAAGTAACATATATAATAAATTTAATAGTATGATATTTATTATAAAATTAAAATAGTGGCCATCCTGCTATCCGCAATCCTATTTTGGGAAAAACCTAAGTCCCACATTGACTAGAGATAGTGTCCAAGAGAATGTATATAAGTGGGGGACAATCCTCGTCCCATGAGTTAGTTTCTTGGGTTGAATTAAGCTTAAACCCAAATTCTAAGATCTTGCTATAGTACTTTTTCGGAATGGTCACTTCACGCCAGTATCTGCTGTTGACTACTATAGCAGTGATATGTAATTGTTTTAGCAAAATATCCATGTGCAAGTTGGTATATGGCAGTGTTGTTGAATTTGAATAGTGGCAATGGTGGCACTATAGCACTATTACATGGTGGATCGATGCTGATTCGCTATCCCAACTCTCTTGTGATGTGCTGTCCAAGAAAATGACTATTGTAGCTGCTATAGGTCTTATGGTTGTGGCATGGGTCGCAGGTGTTGCAGCAAGAGTCATGGTTCTGAAAGGATAGCACTTTAAAAATGCTATAAAACACTACAACAAGCTACTTAAATAAGCTCTTTTACCAAATAGGTTTAATTTGGTCAAACAAGCTGTTAAGCTAGTCAAATGAGCTAGAAGCTGGCTTAAAAGCCTTGCTAAACACACTTGTAGTGGTTGAAATTCATTCACTTTGTAAAACCTTGGCCTATCTGATGTGTTTGATAAAATTCAATGAAATATACTAGATTAACTGCTGATTTTTCTATTAGGTTTTGTGCTATATTGTGAAATGTGGTGCTTGTCCTTAATACATATAAGTTATTCAAATATTTATAGGTTGTGCTGTATGAATGTGGTACAGATGTTCAAACTGGCTTTTGTAGGTTCCTAGGAATAGGTATTGGGGTTTGCATCCTCCACCAGCCCCTCTTGAAGATGTAATAGATGATGGCTTGATGACAATCCAAAGAGCTTCTTTCCTGCGGAAAGCAGGTGTAGAAACAATTGTAGATAGTGA
Source organism: Pachyrhizus erosus (assembly GCA_026544285.1). Lineage (NCBI taxonomy): Eukaryota > Viridiplantae > Streptophyta > Magnoliopsida > Fabales > Fabaceae > Pachyrhizus > Pachyrhizus erosus. The sequence goes on from JAMLFT010000317.1 coordinate 8,594, forward strand.
TCTTTTTCTCAATCCAGCGAGTAGAGCTGATTTGTTGGAGTCAGCAATCAAGAACATTAGCAGGTTTGAATTCAATTTTGTTATTCACCTATTGTTTCAGTATATGGATGGTAATTATATTCCTACGGACTCTGATAACATCATAGAGATACCAATAGAAAGCTCTTATACCCTTGGGACTTTTGGGCAGATCATAAAAAAAATGTTTGGATAGAGGAAGATAGGAATATACTTGAAATATTTTAGATTTCAATACCATATCATAATAGCATTGTAAATGAATAATTTTCATGGAAGCTTTCTTACATCTGTAGTTATGGCCTTTGACTTGTTTTCCTAACCACCTGTGTTGATCAATATTGTTACAGGTATTTGGAGGCCTGTCGACAAAAAGACCTAACGGAATCAGTCAGGGAGGGAGTTGACACTCTACTAATGTATCTGTATAGAGCTCTAAATTTTGTTGAGGACATGGAGAGGCTGGCATCTTCTACAAACTGGTGTGTTGTGGTATGTGCAGATTACTGTTATTGTGGTTTTGATATTGTAAGTTGTAAGTGAATAACTCTCAATAGAAATGTGCAAATTAATGTGTTTTTGTTTTTCTATTAGTCTCTGGATGCTATTGTTGAATTTATAGGGGAGAAATAGAGGTAGGATGAATTGTTTGAGTGAAATTGAATGATTGTGCAACACTCAGGTTTTGCTAAACATCTGTATCTATAGACTCCTAGTAAACTAAGTGGAGACTATTTCCTAGGCAAATAATGGGTGCTATTTGTAAATTCTAATTCCTATAGAAACTAAGCATTTAGCATATACATGAACTGCATGCACATTATTCAAACATTTATGTATTAAATTATTGGCTAAAATATGTGAATGGTCCCTTAAATTATTTTTTTGTTCTAAATTGGTCCCCAAATTTTTAAAATTTTTAAAATGTTCCCTTATTTAATTAATTACATGTTAGTCTATTCGAAAAACTTATCGTCTTCAATTTTTGGATACGATTTTGAACCTTTTTTTTATTGATTCAAGACTTGAAACTTGTTCCATTAGATTCACCTAGTAAAAACTATGAGGACTAACTAATGTTTGAAACAAAATAGACCATAAATGTGGTGAAAATTGCATGAAAAATAAACCTTATAAACAATTAAAAGAGAACATGGTATTATATTTTTCAGTTTTCTAGTTGCTCATAGAACTCACTTTTTATGCAATTTACACCTCTTTTTGGTCCGAACATTAATTGGTTACCATAATTTTCATATAGATAAATCTAATAAGTCAAATTTCACATTTTGAATCAATCATAAACGGTTCAAAGTTGTGCCTAAAAATTGAAAACCATAAGTTTTTCAAAAGGACCAGCATGTCATTAATTAAATAAGTAAGAAGACCATTTTAGAACTTTTAAAAATTAGGGGACCAATTTAGAAATAAAAAGTAAGTTAATGGACCATTCATATATTTTAGTCTAAATTATTTGATAGAAGTGATTTTGATACTTTTTCATAATTAACACTGTAAAAAAATATGTAGTAAATGGAATTGTATGTATTATTTCTAAGTAGATTTGAGAAATTACCTTTTCTTGTTCCTGAAATGATAATATTTGAGGCTCTAGGAAAGAAAATAGCATCAACAGCAAAATGAACATGAGAAACCAAAACCTAACCTACTTTGAATGTCAATCACAAGCATGAACAGGAAAAGTAATCCCTTGTCTAAATCCATGTTGCCCTTTAAAGAAAACTTGGGTTGCATGACATAATGGTAATTACTTGGGGTTGCCTGAAAAATGACCTTATGAATTACATTCCTTTTCAGGAGGAATTGGAACAGATGTTAGAAGAGTCTGGGCACCTACGGACGCTTGCCTTCCTATGTGCAAGTAAAGGAATGAGCTCAAAAGCTGTGCATATTTGGCGCATCCTGGCAAGAAATTATTCATCCAGCCTCTGGAAAGACCCTGCTTTGGAGAATGGTACACAGGATAGTGGGGAAAACCTTATTTCTGGCAGGGCAATTGCTGCAGCTGAAGCTTCAAAGATTCTAGAGGAATCATCTGATCAAGAATTGATTCTACAACATCTAGGATGGGTATGAGTGTTTTGAAATTTGTTGTTAATGCAAGAAGAATGTTTCAACTTCTTAATTTGATTAAATGATTCATTATTCTTGTTTTGGATCTTTTCATTTCAGATTGCAGATATCAGCCAGGTTTTTGCAGTCAATGTTTTAACTTCAGACAAACGAGAGATCCAGCTTTCTCCTGGTTGGCCTTGATTCTTTAAGCATTGTGTACTCACTATTTGAATAATTATTATGTTTTGGTACTTTTTATTGATTAATGTAAATTTTGAATGTATTGCTATATTTTGACTAGTTTGGACTACTTGTTTTAATGGATATTATCATACAATGCTAATGTACTTTGCCAAAGGGTTCTCAAATATCATAGGCATTGTTATGTTTTTGTTTTTGTTAAGTTTATTTTATTTCTGAAACCATCAGTGATGTGTTGTTCATTTTGTACTGCAGATGAAGTTGTTACAACTATTGATCCGCAGAAGGTAGAAATTTTACAGAGGTATGCCATTTTGTTATCTATTGGCAGTATACTCATTTCTCTCAAATCAATAACATGTCTAAGAATTTTATGAGGATGTTTATGGTTATTGATTTGATTAAGCTATTAATTTTTCTTTTATTTCATTTTCATTCCTTTTATGTTTTTGCTGACCATATAATAAATATAGCAGCTGATTAGTGTTAGAAAGTGTTACATTAGTCATACTACACTTATACTTCCTGGAATGATACTATAGTGTACTGAAGTTATTAATGCTCATCACATCTCATCTTAAATATATTTTGTGATTCTCTTCTGTTTTCTTGATGGTCGAATACATAAAGGTCTCCTGGCCTACTGATATTCAATGCATTATTTATGTAATTTGTGCTCCGCTGATTTGATCTGGTATAGTTGTGAATCCTGATCTAGCAGTGGATTTTTTTTCTTGATTTAGCTGTTATAGCCATGAATCTCAATCTGGTGTAGCAATGAATCCTGAACTGGTATAGTCCTTCAATCTAGCTGTGAATCCAGTCCAAGTTGGGTTCTGGCTGTAAATGCATGTTCTCCAATATAATGCATGCTCGTCAAAAAGTGACACTGAGCCACTCTTTTATAGGATGGAAAACTAATACTGTGTGTGCCGCAGACAAGGCCTCCGAGATTTTAAAACTCAATATAGAGAGGAGTTTTTGTGAGCTGCAATCAAACAATTTTTTAATTTTTTTTTATTTCTAAAAATCTAAATTATTATTAAAAGAGAAATCAAACATGTCCTTTGAGTCCTGTGTCTTTTTTCTCTTTACATCTTTTCCCTATAATTTGGTAGCAGTATAGTAACATCATCCATGACCTGAATCATCTTATCACTATTTCAGCTGCAGAGTTCCAAAATTATCATATCCCTTTCTTTGGTATTTCTCAAAAATAAGGATACTGATACAATGGAATAATATTCAAAAATAGAAAAAGAAGTCCAGTGATAAATGCAGTGGTAAAATATGTTTTCAAAAGTCTAGAAGGAAGAAAAAAGAACAAATTCAGGTATCTTTTATCTACATCAAGAATGAACTCTTGTTTATGTTGAAAATTGAATATAAGCCTTGAGCTTGAAGGAGCCTTCATTTTCCAGAAAAAGGTTGAAAATTGACTGAGATATTGGAGCTTCCTAATGTGCTAAAGCTGTTAAAAGTAAGCTGCAAGACACTAAAGATGGGGAATGTTTAGAGATTCATCTTTCTTAATCTATTGTCTCAACTGAAAAGAACTATTATCAAGTGCATAGAACAACAAGCCCTTTCTTAATCATCGTGCCACCTATTATCGGGTTGCTATCAGACCTCCCATAAATATCTAATCTTGTGAACTTCACACTTGAAATGTCCAATCTTCATCTTGAAGGGGTGTTTTGGAGATCCCACAGTGTTGTCGGGCCTATCGTGCCACCTACTATCGGCCTGTTATCAAACCAGACCACTCATAAATATTCAGTCTTGTAAACTTCCTCCATGAGATGTCCAGTCCTTGGCGTGAGAAGAGTGTGTTGGAGATCCCACATAGATTAGCGATGAGGTCAAATTAGTGTATATAAATGGGAGACAACCCTTACCTTACAAGCCGGTTTTGTAAGGTTGAGTTAGACCCATAACCCACAATTCTAAGATGGTATCTTAGTCTGATAAAGTGATTTCAAGAACCATACCTGTCCGATGGACCTACTATCTCTGGAGATAAATGTTTGACAAACCATGTACAACTTTGGTTTGCCCGTATGCTTGCTGCTCATTATTAGTTTCAATCTTCTAAATGTGGTTTCAAGAAGAACGGACCTTGCTTTGCTTGTCATGAATTTTCTCTCTTTCGATTGATGATTTCAACTATCTAGCTAAGCTATTTTTTTAACATTTCTCTCTAGCTTCTCTAGCTACTCTAGCATCCTTGAGTTGTTTTTCAAACTATTGTTTTTTGGTAGAGATCAAATTTTTTTATGCTTTCTATTTATTTATTGGGAATAAATTATTTTTTTGTAACAAGCTGAGATTAGTAAGCTTCAACTTGAGGGGAGTGTTGAAAATCAGAATATAATCGCATTTTTTAATAATTGCGGTTTATAGGCATGTAATCTTGATTTAGAGGAAAAAAATCCTCTATTTATGTATAATTAATGTAATTAACCTATATAAACACGTATCCATTGTGTATTCAAATACACGGTTCTCAATTAATTATCACTTTGTTTCTTTTATTTTAACAATTCCATAACATTCATCCCACTGATAACCCTTGGTCACTAGTCACTTATCTCGCTCCATCAATCATCATAACAAGTGTACTTCCTCCATGGTTCATCACTCAGTTACCCTCTCCCATAGCTTCATAGCATGGTTCATGAATTTAAACCACCTATAATTTGCTATATTTCCTTTGTTCTTGTAAATTGGGACTAAAATGCTTCATCTGCACTTGTCTTCCATTTTTGGACCTCATAATCTTCTTAAGTTAAAGAACTCTGAGCTAATTCACGCCTTTCTGTACTAGACCCTTCAATACCACAATGGGCATATTATTCAGCTCAATTGCTTTGCCTTTCCTCTCTAATGTTCAGCCTACAAGACAAAATGAATTTGTTAGGGGATATGGTTGTTTATAAAACATAGACTTGGGACAAAAATACATACATTTTTTAGATAGTGTTCAGTTACCTATGAAGCTTAGTTTGTGATTTTTCTACAAAAATACATACATTTTTTAGATAGTGTTCAGTTACCAATGAAACTTAGTTTGTGATTTTTCTACATACCCTCAAGGTTGTCTTAATTTTAAATATACTTTATATTTCTTGAATCCCCAAAATTTGTATAATGTGCAACTTCATAGTCTGTAGAAATACTGGATCTACCTTCAAAACCAGGTATTTTCTTCTGTAAAAGTTACTTCACATTGATCCATGCCCTTTCTTATATTTTCAAGGAGCTTATAGGGCTTCATTCTTATATGCTGTGTATTGTTGACTGAGGATAATTTAAGGAAAGGTGATCTGGAACTTGTTGGGAACTTGGAATAATTGAGAGATCTAAATTCTAGAATATTCCTGACTCTATGCACATACAATTTTTCTTTTGGTCATATGAAACCATAAAATTAAAAAATGATCTTGATCTAGATGGTTTTACTGAGATTTGGGTTTTGATTGAGCCCAGTGGTGTTGGTTGATCTGCTCTGCATAGGATATTATACTTAAGAGGATAAATAAGGCTTGATTGTTGTTCCCATTGTAATATAAGTTTATATTTTATTTTTTAAAATTCTGATTCTTTAGTTTACATTGGCTTCCTTGTTTTTAGGTATCTCCAGTGGTTGATTGAAGACCAGGATTGTAATGATACGCAGTTGCATACATTGTATGCCCTCTCACTTGCCAAATCAGCTATTGAAGCCTTTGAATTTGAAAATATTTCTGAGAATCTTGATAATGGTAATATAGAGACAAGTTTGGCTGCTTTGAAGAACTCAATCTTTCAGATTCCTGTCAGGGAAAGATTGCAGATATTTTTGCAATCCTCAGAATTGTATGATCCAGAGGAAGTTCTTGACTTGATTGAAGGATCAGAATTATGGTTAGAAAAGGTAATTTTAACTCTTTTTACTGTGTTATCCAATGTTGACATATGTGCTACTAATGGTTCTTTGTGATCATAGACTTTTGGGAGGTTTAGCGATAAACTCCCATATGTTCAAAAGAATGTTTAGCATTCTTTACTTTTTCTTTTATTAATTTGGCTTTACTTGACAGGCTATTCTGTATAGAAGACTGGGGCAGGAGACTTTGGTGCTCCAAATTTTGGCTTTGTAAGTTTCTAATTAGCTTCAAAATTTCACTAGCTTTCATACAATTCACTCAAAACTATGCTAATACAAGCTAAACTCATACATAAATGAGAAAATCTTAAGGTCATAATTGTAATGCTAAAAAACCTTAAACAAGTCACAAGAACTTCAAAATTCTAACTTGCATCTTTCTAACATAAATTAGCTTACTCATCGTGCAAACAGACTCCTAGAGAAGAGACTACAGAAAATGTTGATCTAAATTGCATTGCTAACAACAGTCACCTCAGTTTTAAATTAACAAGATGCTCAGGTATACACGTTATGTTTGTCATACAGTATCATAATTGGATTTGTTCAAAAGATACATGCCCCAAATAACTTATCAGCCAAGGTATATCTCCATGAACTTTGCTAAAATGAGATTCATAGTGTCCTAGTTAACAAGCCACTAGAGAACTGGCATCTTATGCATTAATAGCTAATATATAAACAACCAACACCCAACAGAACCAAGCAAGAAAACTCTAGTTAATAGTGCTGCTTCTGTGTGCATTATTTGGGATAGAAAATAGAAACAATGAGAACAGATGAACTGACCAAACATAGAAACAGGGTCATTTGTTGCAAGAGAAGTGTGTAATTAGAAGACCAAGAAAGGCAAGAAAAAACCTGGGTTTTGCATGTGACCAATAGCCAACTGACATTCAAAGACCAGTGATGTGCATTTTTTTAACTTTGATTCCATTTAGGATTGCACTATCTTTTAGAGCAGGGGGAGTTTTGAGCCCTAAGGCTGTGGTTTTGGAATCTTGAATGCATTATGTTCACTAGAAAGAAATGTTCCTTAAAACTGACCTTACTAAAATTTGATTTATTGAAATTTTTTTTTTTGATAGAGGTGAAAGATGTTTGATCCATATATTTGACTGTCCTCTTTAAGTGGGATAAGGTTTGGTTAAAAGACAAAAAAGAAAAGATGAATGTGAGTTACATTTTTAGCAAATTTTTATCCTTCTAGAATGTAGTAACTTTCAATAACTGTGAAGAAAAATCCTTTAAAGTATTGGTAAGATATAAGTTCGCTGGATTTTGTGCAGACTAACGTGATTGTCTCAAGATGGGATTTTTGCAATCAGCATGGTTCCATTGGATATATATTTTTGCAGACAATTGTATTTCCTACTGTGTTAGGATAATGAGGTTTAATGTGTAAAACATAACACATGCAGAAGAACCAATTGGTCTACATGTATTAAATCACAAACAATAGTTATTTATTTAGTAATTTAATATTATTATTATATGTTGGCTCCCAGGAAACTGGAAGACAGTGAAGCTGCTGAGCAGTATTGTGCTGAGATAGGAAGAGCTGATGCATACATGCAGTTTGTCTCCTATTTACCTTTTTAATATTTTATTTATTTATGCTGAGGTTATTTAACAAGTTTATTTTAAATGCTCTTTTACTTTTTGTTTATTGTCCTCAGGTTGCTTGAAATGTATTTGGATCCACAAGATGGTAAGGATCCGATGTTTACTGCTGCTGTTCGCCTTCTCCATAATCACGGAGAATCATTAGATCCATTGCAAGTTTTAGAGGTATTAAACTCACTCTATATTACCATAACTTCTGAAGCAAATTGTTCACACATCTATATTCTACTGCAGAAGGTACATATTTTACTGCCTACACTGCAGTGAAAGGAGAAAGGATCTGTTGGCATGAAAATGTGTACAGATCCATGTTGGCAAAATATGTGTACGGATATGCACTTAAAAACTAAGATTATTAATATAAATAAATGATTACCCCTTATAAGACCATCAAGTTTTAAACTTGTTCAGCACTTAGGTAAGGATTGAAGTTCTTTTCCCTAAAGTTATTGTCAAGGACCAACTACCCCAAAAGCTCATCCTTTTTGGTGAGGGCATATAATGGTATTGTATTAAATGTTCCCCATCATGCAAGAGCCCTTTGGGTTTGATGTTTGAAGATTGAACAATGCACAGCTCCAACTCACATCATGTTGAAATTCAACATTATTTTAGAAAAATAGGGGTTGCCACAATCGAACTCTCTTGTGTTTGGCATTGGATCTTTAGTACTATCCCAAACCTCAAATTGTTAGATGATGGATCATGTATAGTTTTATTATTTTATATCATACAGTTATATTATAAATGAGTCAGTGGAGCTGCATAAGCAAGCCACTCAGCAGACATAATGTGAAAATATCAAGTTTTATAAAATATGTGAAACTTGAAGGACTATGCAATTGGATACTCAAAACTAATACATAGTAAAATATTTTTTATATTTTGGATAAGCAAATCAAATTTATTTTAAAATAGCAAATGAGGCAGAACTGTTGTACATATTAATTAATTCAGTTGTTGAGTTTGTCTTAAACAAAAGATTTTGGTAGGAGTAAATAAGAACGTATTTTATGGAAGTGTCTGCCTGGTGTGCAGTTCTCTGATGTGATCTACATGATAAATGAATCAACTTCCATGCGTTTCTTTTTATTAAAAGATTAACATCATAAGTTAACCACTGGAAGAGAAAATTTGAAATGGTTGAACATGCTAACTCAGCAATATTAAACCTGTGTATAATTGTCAATGTTGGAGTTGGAGATTTCACATTGATTAGTGATGAGGTCAAATTAGTGTATATAACTGGGGAGTAATTTTCATCGTACAAGTCGATTTTGTAAGGATGAGTTAGATCCATAATTCACATTTCTACTAGTTGGATGTATCTTTTTGCAATTACAGGACTCTATCTAATGACTTCAGATTGTCACTTCATCTCTGTCTCCAACTATATTGAATTCCTTCCACAGAATTGTGGTTCTTAATTTTTGAATTTGACTCCCTAAAAGTTTTGGCTTTATAATGCAGAAACTGTCTCCCGATATGCCACTTCAACTTGCTTCTGAGACATTATTAAGAATGTTCAGGGCCAGAGTTCATCATCATCGTCAAGGACAGGTATTTCCATGTTTTTCCCTGGGATATATTGTCCTAGTCTCAGATCTGTTCTTTCCATGTCATTGAGAAAAAAAGAATAAAACTCCACTCAGTGTAGTGGCTGCTATCAAGAATAATCAGTAATCCTCAGCTATGAAAGTTCTCTCGAAGTGAGATTTTGAGAGCATTCCACAAGATTTTGGCAACTACAACGATTATTTAAATACTTCTGGAACAATGTATATGGCTTATTTTAAAACAACCCTTTGGGTATAGTTCTTACAGTATCATCAGTTTATATGGATGTTTAACCACCAAATTAGTTATTTCTGAAATCAAACTAATTTTAACCACCAAATTAAATACTTTTAATTTCTGAAAATTTATACTAAATAAATATTTTTAAATATATAAATTATTTTATAATTAAAATTTGCAATGAATGGATATTTCTAAACATATAAATTATATTTTAGATTTACCAGAAATAATTTATATTGTGATACAATGTTATTTTTAATTATTGATAATTTATTTTAAAAAATTAAAATTTAAGTTAGAATTAAAAATATTGAAAATGATAAAAGGGATGAAGATCAAGAAAAATTCTTGAAAATGCTGACCGAAGAAAAATAGCTAAAATTGCTCTCATTGAATAAAGACAGTTAAAACACTCTTTCAAGATAGGTATTCTTGTTTATATATATTCAGAGGGATTCCTATATCTTAATCTTCCCTAGATTATTTTTTCTTTGTGCTTTGTAGTCTGACTTTTTGAGGTTGATTGCTTCTTTCTATTGTCAACAAAGTATTATGGGCTTGTAATATTAGTAAATTACTCTTTCAGATCGTGCATAATTTATCTCGTGCCGTAGACATCGATGCAAGATTGTCAAGATTGGACGAGAGGTCAAGGCATGTACAAATTAATGATGAGAGTCTCTGTGATTCTTGTGATGCACGCCTTGGGACGAAGCTATTTGCAATGTATCCGGATGACACTGTTGTATGTTACAAGGTTAGTTGTTCAAGCTCTTCTCTCAATGCCTCATAGAACATTTGTCCCAACCTTCTCGGGTCATCCATAATCTTGCTTCTAGGCTGTTGCCAAATGTTTGATTTTAGGATACTTGATCTGCATTCCTATGCAACAGAGAAAATCTAGTTGCTAAACTTATTTTCTCCATTTCTTTATGGAACTTGTTTATTTATGCTTCTTTTTGTTTATTTCTCTTTGACCAAATTTTGTTTATTTATGCTTCTTTTTGTAGCACTACTTTAAGAATTGGATTTTCTCACTTGTGCTTTTAATCCTTGTAGTGTTACCGCCGTCAAGGTGAGTCAGTGTCTGTCTCAGGCCGCAATTTTAAGGAAGACATCCTAATTAAACCGGGTTGGCTCGTGAGTCGATGATCTTGAGACTACGATGTTGCTACTAGATGCCAACATTGCGTGGTTGAATCCCAGAAGTTGCCATTTCTTATACCAAATCCAATTTCATTCAAAATTGGGAAAAGGAAATGCGTTGATGATAGCGCGGGTTATAGAGTTAAAACCTTAAGGATCACCTTCGAACCTCCTACACTGAAAGGGTAAAGTTCATATAGTTATTACCCCCTGGTAATACTGTAAATAAGTCTCTGTTGAGTTCTCCATTGTACTCGCCATACCCCTTCCCCCATTCGGCAAATTTCTTTGTAAATTTGATGATGTAAAATGTAAATTTTTGCACATAATAATGAGCTCATTTTTAAGTTTTAGATCATGGGGGAATGTACTGCCATTTGACAGTTAAAATATTGGAAAATGATAGGGTGAGTGTTTCCAAAGTAACGACTGCAGATACAATCCATTTTTACTAGGGTCAACTGCAGTTACGTAGATGGTTTCACGGTTGAAATGACATGATATGATAAAGAAATGAAAATTTGAGTGAAAAGTAAGAATTTCTTTTTCAGTTATCAGTTTTTTGACAATCAATTGTGGTGAACAAATATTTTTTTAGAAAAATTAAAATTATGAAGGTTTAATTGTAATTTTAGCTTTTATAGTTTGCACTTTTGATATTCGTGTCCCGTGTAAAATTAGAACTTATTCTGCCTTTTATTTTTAAATTAATCAAATGTCCTCTGTTAATTTTTTTAATGCACGTACCTTTAATTATTGTTATATTCAAATACATGGCATTTTGTGATTGACTTGTAATATGAAATCATTTTAAAAGGATTGAATGTTAGAAATTGAAAATTTAATGAAATGTGAAGACATTAATTATAAGAACTAGGTTTGAAGAGAAGGAATTTTGAGAACATTTTTATTTTGAATAAATTTAATATTTTAATTTATGAGAATAGACTAAATACAACAAGATTAAATATGATTTTTGTCTTTAAATATTTGACAAATTTTGGTTTTACTTTTTAAATAAAATTTTGATTGATTATAACTTTTATACTTTTATCCATTAATGTTTTTAGTTATTAAAGTGAGTACATGACAATCATATATTGTCATGTGGACAATTTAATATGATAATCACATGAACTACTAATCCAATGTGGTAGACAAATGAACTATTAGTTTGATGTGTTAGTCATGTGTAAAATTTTGGATAAATTATACTTTTAGTTTATTTATTTTTTTCATGAAATTTACTTTTAATCTTTTAATAATTTTTTATTGGTCTTAGTCTCTTAACAAATTTTCTACTAATGATACTCCATTAATTATTGTTTATAATTGTTTTTAGTCACTCTTATCAAGTATCATTATTAAGCAATGATGTGACTTGCCATGTGTATTATTAGTTTGATGTGAACATCGTGTGCTTTATATTATTTAGTTTAAGACTTTTTTGGAAGTTCTAAGATGTAATTTTTTTGTCAATGTAAAATCATAAAAAAAAGGTTTATGGGAAAGATTAAAATAGAGAATGCAAAATAAAAAAGAGAGTAAGATATGCAACTTAAGAGAACCTTTCTAACCCTCCAATATTTGAACCTTTCATAACCTTTGCCTTTAACCCTACTTCTTAAACAAAAGCTAAACACCCTATTTTAATCTTGCTATCATGAACTTTTTTGCTCCACAAGTATCACCATGCATAAATAAAGGATGGTGGGCATGGGGATGATGGTGGGAAGAGAGTGAGGCAACAATAATAGGTTTCAAAGTCACATGAAAAAGATAGAAGTGTTTAAATTAGAGAGGGAGGAGGCCAATAGGGTTGTGAAAGTTAGAAAAGGAATGTGAGCAAACAAAGGAGGAAGGAAAAGATTGATTGCATGAGAAAGGGAGAGAGAAAACAAAATATGATTTTGGTGGTGGGGTTCTCTAGTTTTAGTGTTTGGAGTTTTTATTCATAGGTTTTAGTGGTTTGTAATTTTGTGTATTTTTAGTGATTTTGTTTACCTTGGATTGTTAATTTGTGTATTAATTGTGGATTGTTGATTTTGCTAACTATATCTCGTTTATTTATTTCAAATTTTAAAACTTTTTTGGCAGTTTTGAATTACTAGAAAAATTGCATGCCTTAGAACAACCATAAAATATCTTAAACCAATATTTTATCATGCGACTGTTACATCAAACTAGTATTTCATGTGGCATGTCACATGGTTGCTACATCGTTGCTTAATGCAAATACTTGATGGAAGAAATTAAAAACACACCGATGGAATTTGTTAAGGAACTAAGACGAGTAAAAAATTATTGAGAAATTAAGACTTGTCAAAGGGATTAAGCCTAGTCAAAAAATTATTGAGTAACTAAAAGTGAATTTCATGAAAAGACAAATAATTAAAAAATAATTTATTTAAAAATTTATATGTAGTTGTCATGTCAAACTAGTAATCCATGTGACTACTAATGTAATTGTCCTATCATCACTTAAGTAGAACTCATTCAACTTTTTTAAATTTTACTTACCTAAGCATTAAAGAGTTTTGCAGGTCCTCCTTTTTGTATGTTGTTATCATCATTGTGAAATAGTCATTACTTGAGTCAATCCACCTTAATTAACCATATACTAAACATTTGTACTACCTATGTGAATCATAAACTTTTGTTTCAACATAAAATATTTTTTTCACCTCAAGTCAAGGCTAGCTTTACTCTCACGATGGGAACTAATAAGGTGCCACATGTAGTGTTGTTCAATGATTTCAAAGAAGATTTGATAGATGTGGGAAGTGTAGTACACCAAACCAAGGAAGGAATGGTCGCAACCGATATCTAAACCTTGGCTCAAAGCTAAAATGTCCTTGACAATATCATTTGAAGATAATAATTACAAAGGAACCATCTCAAGACGTGGCAATCCATTTTTTTTGGGGGGTGACTAGGTATTCCTTGACCAAAGAGCTAGAGACTGATATGTTCAAGTATGAAGATCTATTTAAAAAGATAATCTCTTTTAACATATATTTTTTTTTTATATAAATATGTATAAAAATATTGAACCTTTGCCCATATGTGTTTAACAAGCATACAAGATGCGTTTATCTCTTCAATCTTAGTGGGCGTTACTACTTTGGTTTTTAATTTGTAGTTTAGAATACTTATAAACAATGAAGAGACCTAATTTTTAAATGGTTGACTACAAAAGTTATTTAGAGAAAAATAAGCTACCAACATTCATTGAATTGAGCAATTGAAATACTATAAAAAGAAAAAATTTAATGAAAAATAAATTAAAAATAAACAATTAATTGACTTAAATATATTTTTAATTCTTCAAATTTGAGTCACTTTGGGTTTTAATCTTTCAATTTGAAAATTGTTTTATTTAGTCTCCAAATTTCACAAAATGCTATTTTTGGTCTCTTGTTGCTAATGATGTTAAACTCGTAATTGACATGACTAACTACTTCCACGTAATCAATACACTATGTAATTAATTATATGATGTGAAAATTATCTTTTTAATTTTGTTGACTTACACAATTTTTTACCCCTCAAATTTGGGTCATGTTACTTTTGGTCTCCCAAATTTAAAAATTATTTATTTGATCTTCCAAATTTAAAAGTGATTTTGTTTAGTTCTCTAACTTGAAAATAACTAATTTTGGTCTTTAAAATTGAGATTAAAAAAATTATTTACATGACTGACAATGTGTTTTATCATAGTTTTAGAAATACCATTTATGGCAATTTCAAATTCCTAAAAATTTGAATAACGAGTAATGTTTTAAAATATATTTTGTGGAGATTTTAAATCTCCAAAATCTAGTAAAGCAAAATCAAATAATGTGCTTTCACATTATAGTTACAAGTCGCTATACCTTAGACCTAAAATAAAACACAATCCAAAACCTCATCCATGACAACATCATAAAGAGTTGGGGAGTGAGAGAGAGAGAGGATGGGTAGGAGGGATGAAGAGAGAATAAACAAGAGATACAACAAGTAGGAGAAAGAAAGATAGGTAGGGAGAAGATGAGATGAGAGCACATCATTGTGACAATGACAATGACCATCTAGGTCACAACATGCTAAGGGAAGAGCAAGAAAGATAAGGAGGAGAAAGAAAGCATAGAAAAGGTGATGGTGGAATTGGAGATGAAGTGAAAAAGGCAAATAAAGAGGTTAATTGAGGTAGGAATGATGAAGAGGTTGAAAGTAAAGGAGGAAGAGATTTTGAAGATTGAAAAATTGAACTAGACATTGGAAGTGAGAGTGAGTTATTGTCATTTTTATTTTGTTTTACTAGATTTTTGGGGGTTAAAACCTCTACAAAGTGTATTTAAAATATTACTTATTAATCTAAATTTTGGGAATTTAAAACTATCAAAAATCGTATTTCTAAAATTATAAGAGAGTACATTGTTAGGCACATTAGTAGATTTTTAACATTAATTTTGAGGACCAAAATGATTTATTATCAAATTAAATGACTAAAGAATTCACTTTTAAATTTGAGGAGAAAAAATCACTTTTGAATTTGAAGACCAAAACAATTATTTTTAAATTTGGGGACAAAGACAATTCAATTCATAATTTGGAGAACCAAAAGAAACTTGAGCCAAACTTAAGTGAAAAAATTATATTTAAACAAAAAAACTTGAAAAAAAATTCAACACCATCCATATTATATAAAAAATAATATCATTCTAGACTCTCATCAAACACATGTTAATCTATTAAACCTTTGAAATTTAGATTACATGTGTTAGTTACATAAAATTTTGAATGACATGTGTCGTTAAATGGTACCTTGAAAATATTTGGTTCATTTATGAACCAGAATTATAATTACTATATGTTAAATATTTATAGTTAAATTTTGAATCTGAAAATTCTATTAAATATTTACCTTAAAAATAATAATTATGAACAAAATAACTAATTTTTATTAAAAAACCAATTTTATAATTGACAATATCGCGATTGATAATTATTAATTAAAATCATTACAGTAAAAATAATTTTTTATTGTACCAAAATAATTTATTACCCTATTTATTTTTAAAAATATATTCAAAAGAATATTGATTGAAATAATACAATTTAAACGTAAAAAAAAATATATTTTAATTTATTTAAATTATATTTTAATTTAAATATGTTAATCATATTTAATTATGGTATTATAATTAAAATGCGTTACGACTATTTAAAGAAAAATA
This sequence comes from Pachyrhizus erosus, assembly GCA_026544285.1. Classification (NCBI taxonomy): domain Eukaryota; kingdom Viridiplantae; phylum Streptophyta; class Magnoliopsida; order Fabales; family Fabaceae; genus Pachyrhizus; species Pachyrhizus erosus. The sequence continues at coordinate 24,608 of JAMLFT010000317.1, forward strand.
GGGAACAATATTCAATACTAAGTTTTAATATATTTAAATCATATTTGTATTTGTATATGGTATTTTAATTTAAGTTTGTTACGATTGTTTAAATAAAATAAGAAAATATTTTTTAAAATATTTTAATTTAAAATAAAAGTAATTATAGTCCTATTTAATTGATTGATGGTATGTAATAGGAAGAAAATCAATAAGTCATTTATTTTTAAAAATAAAAATTTTCAATAATTAATAATTTAGTTTAGCAAAAATAAAACCAATATTTAATATAGGTCCCCTAAAATAATTTTTTTCATTCATTAATAGTAATCTCAAACTTGTTTGTAATGCTATTTAAATTATGTGAAAATTCATTTTTTTTTTTTTTTGCATTTAACCTGATTGTATTGAGAAATATCACAATTTTTTTATACAGTTCAATTTCAACGTTACTATTCATAACCTCAATGTTAGTGACACTTATATTTAACTTTCTATTCAACGTGAATGCATTTAGAGAGACATGAAGTTTGATTATTGAAGTTGTTAGACTTTGACAAATTACCAACAAAAAGAGTGTAAAAAATAATATATTTCACTTACATGATCTCATGGATCAAAATACAAGTTAATCATGTAAAATCTACTATTATATTTATATATATATTATTTTTTATAACATTATTTTTTTTTTCACAGGGAGATCGCATCCATGCAATATCCAGGCAAGCACAGAGAATACTTTAATTTACAAATTTGGGTTGTGCAAAATCACTACTATTCTTCTAAAATTTATAAATATCCTTTTAAGTATTGATAAAATTAATTTTTATGTTGTAAACCAAGAAAAAAATGGACTTCAAAACACTATTAAAGTCGATAGATGTTTTACAATCCTAACTTTTAAGAAGCAACATTTATAAGGACATGGTATGCTATGTTATCTACTTCTATTTTTATGTCATCGCTTCTCATCTTAATTAATTCTTAAAAATTATCCTTCTATAAATAGTTTATTATAAATTTGGGTTAAACTACTAATAAAAAATCTCAATAATTTATTTATTTTAAAATCTAAATTATTTATTAATTTTATTTTAATAAATAACATTTTCAAACATAAAAACATAATAAAAATTTTAATTAAACATCAATGAAAGAATATTTTTTTAAAATTCATATTTTATGATATTTTAACACATGATAAAATTAATTGTAACAACAGAATACAAAAAAATTAGTAGCCCATTGACCTTTAACATAAATACTTTAACTATGATATTGGTATAGAAAATTATTTGTAAAAAATAAATAAATTTTAATGATAAATTAGAATGAAATTAAATTCAAGTTACTTATTTATAAAAATGTTAAATTTACAAATCAATTGAAATAAAATTAAAATTTATCGTGTCTATTTATGAATGAGTTAAAATTTAATAATCAATTAAGATAAAATTAAAATTTAAAATATCTATTTATAAAATAAGTTAAATGTATAGCGTTTAGTATTTTTTTTTCTTAATTTATTCATAGGAGTTTTTAATCAAATGACTTAATTAAAAAATTACATACATAAAAAGTTACTAAATAAAATATATATGTTAACATTACATATAAATGAATAAATAACAATCTTAATTAAGATATCATTATTTTGATTTTACCAATGCATTGTATGAACTACTGATCACTCGATAACTAATGTGACCAATAATTTATCATATTGTAAATTCTTTTAAATATTTTTTTTTACTTTCTCAAAATACTACTTAGTAGTATAATTGTTTACAATTAGCTACCCTTTTATAGTAAATTTATATAAAAAAAACTTAAACAAATAATTTACTACTTTTTTTAACATGATTATATGTGAATTATTATTATAGAGTAAAATTTTTTAATTTTTTTTTTATAATTATGAACTCTATACGATAATTTAAAAATAAAGTTAAAATTTTGAATTTATTTTATCAAACAACTTTAAACCGTAAAGGTAGTATATATATATATATATATATATATATATAAAGTAGCTTTTAAACCTCTCAAAAAGATATACAATGTAATCTTAGTCATCAATAACCTATATGACATACTCTCATCTACATTACAGCCTTTGCACTAGGAAATATATGTGTGAATAATGCTGCAAATGCTTGAGCTAGAAGAAAGGAGATTATGCCTGAAAAAACTTCCATTAAAAAAAGGCACTAACTGGTTTTATTAAATCTATTAATTTGTATAATTTGTACTAAATAATAACTTTTTAACAAATGGGTTTAGATCCTAAATTAATAATGGTCATCCTGCGTGGTTTGTATCGTTAATTAGCCATGATCCTTCTTCACTAATGTTAGCAAGAATTTGTAATTAAACATAAAGCTTTTTAGATATTTTTTAAATTGTTGAATTTACTTTACTTTTATCCCTAATGTATATGATAAATAAGATAACCAATTAAGGTTTGTATTCTTAAACATATTTCATTTTTCTTTGTGTTTCCTTTATGAGATGACATTAATATTTTATTGTTTGTCATATTATTTTAAGTTTATATCAATATGACTCTAATGTCTTGTGTATTGCACGAGTTTCTACATTATACATAACTATTTACATATAAGGTCAACACTTGATTAAAGATTCAACAATCTCCCACTTGACTTATATGTGTAACTTTATAATTACACATTGCAAAAAAATATTTACATGAGCTCACCATTATTATCCTTATTGAATGTATCTATAACCAATTTAATCCATCAATCATATCAACATAGAATCAAAATAACTTTCATTACAACTTATCGTAACTCAACCCACCAATGATCACGTATGTGATATAAAATAATGATATGGATGTGTAACATGCAATTTTCGTGTAACATGATCGTCACGTGCCTAATTCCAACTGGTCCTCCTTAAATCTTAGCAAGATCAACTTGTAACAAGAATTAGAGTGTTAATATACTAAAAACTTTATTTTTGAAAAAATATCCTTAAAGCATACATAAACCAAAACGTCAATATTGTGAAAGCATTAAAAATTTACAAACTCCTACTAAAATTGAACATTACTTAATGAAATAACACCTATACGGGTCATGTGCTTGCTAAATATTTTGGATGGTAGTCCTTGAGTAAGCATATAGGCAACCATGAAGTTTGTTCTAATATGCTTTATAGACAACTTTACACTTTAACTCTTTTTTTAACAAGCAACTTGAACTCTCTTGTTGTTGTTGGAAAATGGAATTGCTAATTTATTGTTAGAAAATAACTTGAGTGACCTTTCAATATCATCCATTATGCATAATCCTATGACAAAATTTTGCAACCAATTCCATGATAGGATGCTTCATAACATGCTATAAATTATGCTACCATAGTAGAATAAGCTATAAGAGACTGGTTAGCACTCTTCTTGGAAATAACACTTCTAGTTAGCAAGTATATATAGTCTAACATAGATTTTATACTATCTTGGCATCTGGCAAAATCAGAGTTAGTACATGAAATGATCTTAACCTAATCTAACCCTCATTATGTGAGCATATAGTCTTTTGTTCTCTATAAGTATCACATGACTGTTTTAGCTATTTTCTAGTGGTCTAATTTTAATTATAGAATACTATGACAACATAATTTACAACATGTTATGAGGCATCTAATCATGGAATTTGGTTAGAAAATTTTTGTCACAGGATTGTGCATAGTGGATGGTATTGAAAGGGGATTAATAAAATATTTAGTCCCTAAACTTTTGAAAATACCAATTTTCAGTCCCTAAACTTTTTCATGACAATTTTTAGTCTTCTATAAATTTTTTGTGTCTCAAAATGATCCCTGCTATTAATTTTTTTTTTCGTTAAGTGTTGACATGACAAAAAAATTTCTATGTCAACATAACACATGACAATTACGTGACACTTTCATGTGCTGCCATGTGATACAACATTTTTTGTTTTCAACTTTTAGTCCTTCAACTTTTTAAAATCTAGTTTTTAGTCCTTGTAAGATTTTTACCATTTTATTTTAGTTATTGTAAAATTTTTATTTTTCAATTTTAATCCCTCAAAAATTTAAATTCTAGTTTTTAGTCCTAAATTATTTTGTTGTTTTAATTTAGTCATTTGTCCTAATTAGTTGTCTTGCTTTAGATTATTTTGGCCCAAATTTAATCATAATCAATTGATGAATATTCATCAATGTTCCAACTTTAAGGTAATCGTAAACTTATGTTTGAGTGAATTACAAGTTAGGCGTACTTTGGTAATTTAGGTGAGTCCAAATGAATTGGATTAATATTTGGTCCATGTGATTCCATTTCTACCTTTCTCATTATTTTCTAATAATGATTTAAAATATATTAGTGATATAAATGAGAATAAAGAAGAAATTAAATATTCTAAAATTTACTAAATTAAAACAACAAAATAATTAAGAATTAAAAAAACTAGAATTTAAATTTTTGAGAAACTAAAATTGAAGGATGAAAATTTTATAGGAACTAAAATCAAAAGGTAAAAATCTTATCCAAACTAAAATCTAGATTTCAAAAAGTTAAGGGACAAAAAAATTGGCAACGAAAATATTATGCCACATGACCCTACATGAAAGTGTTACATGTCACATTTAAATGACTGTCACATGACACTTTTTTGAGATGCCATGTGGCACCACTAACATCCATGCCATATAGCTACTATGTGTCATGCTGACATAGACATATGTTTGTCATGTCAACACTTAAACTGAGGAAAGTTAACGACATGGATCATTTTGTGTGACGAAAAACTTAAACAATTGAAAGTTGTCATGAAAAAATTTAGAGACTAAAAATTGGTATTTTCGAAGGTTAAGAGATTAAAAATTTAGTTAACCTTATTGATGGACCGAATTGGTTATAAGTACATTCACAATCATAATAATGTTGAGCTTATACAAATAATTTTTTGCAATGCATAATTATAAGGTTACACATATAGGGCAAATAGGAGATTGTTGGATCCTTAATTCAACGTTGACCTTATATATAAGTAATTATGTATTGTGGATTATCACTTAAGGTTAAGTCAAATTAAAAATGATCTAATAAGGTTTATGTAATTTGGATTTTAATGTATCTAATAAGTTATGAACCTTTAATATGTAGAGATTATAAGGTAATTTTATTTTTATAATTGATTAAGGTAGAAATACTAAAAAAAATAATCTTAGAGTTGTTTATTAAATATGTCATGGTCCTCACGTTAAGTCACATGTGTTATTTTCATTTTTTCTGACATTCCATCAACATAGAGAAATAAAGAAAAAATTAAAATATTTTTTTAAAAAATATTTATATATCTAAGAAATTAAACTAGACGACTTTAAAGAATAGTTAGTCATTATAAATTTAAATGTATTTTTACTTAATTTCTTAGTGATTAAAACTATCAATTTTAATTTATTGATGATGATGATTTTCTCTAAATTATTTTGATTCCAATTTAATCCTATATCTAAAACTAAGTGAACCCAACATGATTTGAAGCGAATTCTTTTAAGCCTCACTAGTTGATTTCACACTAAACGATTCCACTTGGATTAAATCTACTTTTACTTAATCTTATTAGCCAATCTCACAATAGCCAATGTCTTCTACTAAATTATAGATAGTCAAATGTCACTTCTACTTAATCCTTAATAATGAATATCTCTTTTACTAAATCCTCGATAGCCAAATGTTACTTCTACTAAATCCTTAATAGTGAATTTCACAATAGCTTACTTATGCAAAACAGCCAAATTCTACAACACCATTATATTTTCTCTCACTAACTTATAAATTAAAGAATTTAGCAGCTAATCAACGAAAAAAAAAATTTACAGCTTAAATCAGTAGCTTGATCCAACTACTTATTTTCTCTGCCTCTTTAATAGGCTAATAACAATTTATTAACTAATCAACCATTAACAGCTTTTGAGTATTGATATTTTATATCAATAAGTAGATAATCAAATTAAATATAAATATTATCCACAAAATATTTTTCTAACGTAGAATTGGATTTGGTTAACTGATTTTCAAATCTATAACAATTACATTGCAGCTTGAGACGAAACGGATTTATGACGTCCTATTGCCACTTCAGATTATATCTAACTGATTCTGTTGTTAAATTCGGAGGAATGGAAAGGTAACTATTGCCAAGCAATCAGATTAATCTTATCTTGCGTAGGTGATAGTTAAGCCGCCAGCGCAGTTTTATATCACATGGGAAGTTGTGGCTAACGTACGCCAGTGTTGTATACTTTTCCAGCGTCCACACACACCGGTTAAAATAAGCATATTCTTTCTCTTTCTTTCCAAAGCGTCGTTTTCATAATCGTAGTGTCTTTCATCCTTCTCCGTGATCGTCTTCTGTTGCTCCACTCACTATCTTTTTTTGTTTTTCATAAATTATTTTCCTTTTCTATCCTTTGCAATATAAATCTTCTGGCTTCTTAGCTTACCTGTTCGTCATCGTTCGTTCTGGACCCAGAAACGATAAAATCTATTGCCGCAGTCAAAGGTAGTCAAAAGTCTGAATGGATCTGTGTGCTGTTCATGCGAAGAACCTTTTCCACACAAATTCATTTTGCCACAGACCTATTTCCTCCAATTTGGGAAGGACCGGAATTCCTTTCAGAGTTGTAGATGGACGAGTGTTTGAGATCACTGTTTTGAGGGGAAAGCCTTACTATAAAGGGTATCGCCCATTTGTTGTCAGCGCCACGGGGAAGAAGAATCATGACAATTCTTCTGGTCTGTAATTTGCTTTAATTTCAGATTTCCATTTTTTTTTATATAAAAATAAGCAATAACTGCTTGTTTTGGCCTTGGAACTTTCTTTCAGTCGTTGTATTTGTCTGTTATCACAATTACATAAAAGGAGCGGACAGAGAACTGGAAATGGTACATGACATGTATGTGAATTGCATTAGGGTATCTTTGGTAGTTGCGGTTTTGGGTGGAAGGAAAGTTTGGACAAATTTTTCATTTTTACTAAATATTCTCTAAATTTGATTTTCTTAATAAAAGAAATAAAATGATAGATTAACATAAACTAGTGTGTTAATTGTTTGTTTATTTTTATAAACAATATATAACTCTTAATTTTAAAAAAATATATTTGGTCTCCCTTAATTTAATTTTCTCCAGCTCAATCCCAAGTAATTCCATGTAATCCCTCTTTTCTTACTAACAACCAACTGTGAAGCTTACCTTACCTTGATGGCCCAATTTCCCAGTTATTTATTTTTATGCTTTTATTTGGGATCTTTGACAGTGCTGCTTCCCATCCCTCCCTTTGACCTGGAAATTCATTGAATCTAGCTTACTCTGTGCTTCCCTTCCACAGAACATAATTGAATTCTGAAAAATAGCTTTATTATTAGGATTTGATATTTCATTTTTCACTTTCCGTTTTGTCAACTCTATTTTTCTGAAACCTCTTTCAATATTTAGTAAATAAAAAATATGATTTAAATTTGAAGAGATTCATCAAATGAAAAAATTGATCCAAGAGAAAAAGTTATTGTTGCCTGTTCATTGAGTTCCTTCATGACATTGAATTGAAATTTCAGTTTAGAACTTGATTATTTCTATGTGAGAGAAAGCTCTATCTTGAATTGATGAAAATGAGGAATGGTCATCGGTCATCCCTTATTTAAATTGATTATCAGTTTTAACATTGCCAACATGGGTGCTATATTATGCTTTTATAATATATACAACTAGTTAACAGTTTTGCAATTGTGTCACTTAAATCCTGTGTTCTTTTTTCAAACTTTATATACGTATTTGTAATGTGAGAAAAGATTTCACAATAACTATATTAAAAAAATTAGGGATTTACATTTGTTTGTAGGTGGACATGTTTGGGTGATAAGATTACCTCATAAAGTGTTGTTAAATGGCGGTGTCATGGAGGAATGGTACGCAGATTTTTTTGCCATCCGCCATAGTTAATTTGAGAAGGGCTATGGCAGTGCCATAGGCTGCAATGGCATGCTTATATGGTGGATTTTTAGCCTTCCATCATATACTGCTTTCTGCCATTGGTAACGTTGCCCACATATGAGGCATTTCTGAAGTATCGTCAGTCTGGAGTTCTAAATGTGATAGTTTCTTAACTTAGTGCTATTTGTGCTACTGGATTTAATTTAAAATACACTGGCTGTGTAAATGATTTTTACACTATCATCCTATCATTAATTGTCATGTAGGTAAGATTGTTGATTTTTGTAATTACTACTTCAAAAGTCACACCCATAATGATTTTTAATTGTTTGACAGTATAAAAATCTTTACACATTCTTATGCCACTATCTTTCTTGGGAACCTGGGATATATTTTGTTCCTCTGAATCTGCTTTCTCTTCTTTCTGTTTGGGAAGAGTAGAAGTGAGGCCAAATGTTCTTTTTATCAAATTGGTCTGTGTTACCACATTCATGAAACATTTTATGAAATTTTATTTTTCTTTAACAACATTTTTCATGAATGGGAGTATTATTTATTTATTGCTTCTTTCCTCTTGCTGCAATAATTCATTCTCCATGAGCAATTTCTGGTCAAAGTAGTAATTTGTATTAAAATGGAGCTATTTTTATAGAGATTGAGGGTTTTTCCTGTATAATCAACAGTTCCATTGCTTGTTTAAATTATTTGATTTGATAGACATACCACTAATGAAGCTATACACCACCTTTCTCACAACATTGAACAATGCTTTTCCTTAATTTTTGTAGTTTACTCCTTTACATGTTTAAATTTTAGATCACTCTACCATATTAATGTATCAAAACTGTAGAAATGGTTGTTTTTTACAACTAATGCACGAAGATAAGGATGATGAATGCTAACGACACTCTTTCTTATGCTCTTTTTCTAACACTTTTTGTGATTGATTGAAATTTATTGAAAATTATTAATTTTAGTAGGTTCCACATTTAAATAAGGAGAGAAAATTATTAAATAAAAAATAAAATCTACCAAAACTAATGATTTCCAATAAATTTTAGTCAATCACAAATAGTATCACTAGCATTCCTCAGATAAGGATACATAGTTTTTTAGATGTTTTCTGCCTTATGAAGTCTAAGATCTAGTTGCTTATTCTTGATGGCCTCTTTATTGTTGAGGAACCCATTATTTTTTATGTATAAATTGCAATTTTAAGTTTGCAAACATGCTTGAATAACTTGAATTTGGAAACATTTTTAGAATTGAGAACAGTTCACTATTTAAGGTTATGTAATCTGTTATTTATATGATTTAGACAACATATTTTGATTTTCATCGTTCACTCTCTCTTCATGTGGATTTTTATTTTTCTGACATGATATAAATTGCACCTAAAGAGGCATTGGCTAGCGTTTCTGTGACATAGGCCAAGCGATTCTGTCTGTTGAAAACTAGTTGGTCTTTTATTGTGCTTTTCTTGTTGCTTCTGGTATAGAATTTGGAGACAACTTGGTAAAAGAATATCGTAGTCAAAAGGATGAGATTTTGGATTTGATCACTCAAATAAGTATTGACATCATATTGAAATCATATTATTCCTTCTTTTCATTTTATTGTTTTCTCTTGATAATAATATAATTTTACACGAGTTCCTTTTTTATGGATACATTAATCATTACAGGCAATGATGAGCGGTCCATTCCAGAAGGAGATGGTACTAGAGGGAACAACTCTTCTGATGGTAACAAATCAGATAACAGCTCTGAGAAATGCCATCATACTAATCTGGATTGGCGCGAGTTCAGGGCAAAGCTATATAGAGATGAGCTGGTGATGCATTCATTCCTAAATGGGATCTATATCTGTCATCTTCTCTTAATTGCTCTGTAGCTCTTACATGTCATTTTAAGTGGAAGGGGTCAACTTCATGAATCGTGAAATAATGTTGTTTCAAAACATCTATTAGAGTCATGCCTGTGCTTTGTTACAGTCATAGAAGCATGCTTGATAGTTGGAGAATCATCTCTTGATGGATTTGTCATCAATTTAGGACACTTGCCTACACCTGTTCTGTTATCCTGTCTAATGTTTTATATTGGTGACCGGGTTTTAAGCCCGTCAGGGTTAGTGAATATCCTTTTATTATTATTGCACTTTCTGTTTTCTGTGACTTGTCGATACTTGTAATACTTTTAATAATTATTGATGTGGAGGTAATAATTTATGATTGAGCATATCTAAGCAATACAGTAATTTACTGAAACATTATATTTCATTAACCGAGTTTTCTTCACTTCATCAACAGAAAGAAATATCAGATGCTGACACGCATAATCAAGGTGGAACATTGCCCAATTCCAAGTCAAATGGAGCACAGTGGGCTCATCCTATTCCAGTACCTGAGACTGGTTGCGTACTTGTGGCTACCGAAAAGCTTGATGGTGTTCGCACCTTTGAAAGAACTGTTATTCTCCTTCTCAGATCTGGAACTAGGCATCATCAAGGAGGGCCTTTTGGAATTGTCATCAACCGTCCTCTGCACAAAAAAATAAAACACATGAAACCTACAAATCATGATCTATTAACTACCTTCTCTGATTGTTCTCTGCATTTCGGTGGACCTCTTGAGGCAAGCATGGTTTTGTTGAAAACAGAGGAGAAAATGAAGCTTCCAGGATTTGAAGAGGTAATCCCTGGGCTATGTTTTGGATCTCGAAACAGTTTGGATGATGCTGCAGGGCTTGTGAAGAAGGGGATTCTCAAGCCTCACGACTTCAGATTCTTTGTTGGTTATGCTGGATGGCAACTGGATCAGCTGAGAGATGAGATTGAGTCAGATTATTGGTATGTAGCTGCATGTAGCTCAAGTTTGCTTTGTGGGGCATTATCGGATTCGTCAGAAAGTTTGTGGGAGGAGATTTTGCAGCTAATGGGCGGTCATTACTCAGAATTGAGCCGGAAGCCAAAGCAAGACATGTAAGTATTAATGTATGGTTTCAGATTTAGAGAAAAATGAAGAACGTGTAATCAGGGTGATACGGAGTCGAATGAACTGAAGTTCTCACTTTAATGTCAAATAAGTAGATAATTCATCCTCATGTCCTACTCTTTTATTATGAGAGGAATTTTACCTTGCTGGCTTCTTGTAATTATGCTTGTTAGTATAGTTTGATGTAAGTATGAGAATAAGTTCTGTGCTGGCTGCATTTTACTATTAAACTTTAGTATTTCATGTAGAGCACAAGGAGCTCCAGCACCATTAAATTGGTATTTCCACGACCTATAAACGATATTAAAAAATAGCTGAATGTCGTGCACAAAAGCAGTAATGTTAGATCGAAGTCCTATGTCATTAGCTAAGTAACATTGGATTCGTTTAATTAAGTCTTTTTAATTACTTATAAAATTAGTATTAAATCATTTTTGCATATTTTATATGATAAATAATATTAGATTTTTTTTTTCTTTTGGTCTCTTTAACTCATTAACCAGTGTTCAAGCACTAGTTAGATAAAGGCAATTTGCAGTCTCATGAATTAGGGCCGCCCTAAAAGTTTTCAAAAAAGAATATTGTATTATCAATTGATAAGAGTATGTTTGAGTATTCTTTTAAAGATCATTGCACATGTTGCGAGGAAGAAAACGTGAAAAGAAAAAATTAAGAGGGCTGAGGGGAATGCCTAGGTGACACCTTTTATTTCAATAACTTTATTTTAGTAAGGTAATGAAAAATAATATCATATACATACATATATAAACACTGGTTTTTCAAAAAAAAAAAAAAAGTTCAAGCAAACGATTTACTTTCTTAAATCTCATAAAGCATCTATACATATATCATATATAAATATAAAGACAAGGATTGATATTCTAAAGGTCATACATCATAAAATTTATAATAATATAAAGAAGGAAACACAAACATATAACCTTGTCCATGATGTAAAAACTATTAAAACACAAATCCTAAAACTAAAAATGTAAACTAAGTATATAAGACTATGTTTATCCTTTGAAACCATCCTCAATGCCTTAATGATCCTCACTTACAAGTGACAATAAGCCTAAACACATGCAACAAAACAACAACAAAGGGAGTGGGAATATCTCTCACATCATGTGTAAAATATAAGCAATAAATAAAACACACACAATCATAGGTTTCACACATAAAATTACATATTGGTTACATAACTCATCAATTCAATCACATGATGCACATGTACTGTTTCCTCTTGACTATACTTCGTATGTCATGTACTAATTTTAACTCAAAATAGGCTAGGAGCACATGTTTACCCATAAGAAACTCATTGATACTTGATGTCTTTATCACATTATTTATATTGATATCCATCAGTGACCAATCAAGGTTACCTAATTTAGTAAGGTTTTGACTTATAAGATTAGTATGAACTAATGGAACTCCCACACTAAGTGTCAAAAGCCCCTAAGGTCCAAGCTAAACATGTTGTGACCTTTACCATTTAACTTATATTTAATTTATCTTAATAAGAATCTCGAATATTATACTGCATGTCAAACTCTTTATGCATACAATGGTTCCATAGAACCTCAACCACACATAAGTGAGTCCATCATTGTCCTTCATAGGCTAAGTTACTCATTGTTAGAATACCACCTAGGCTCATTCTTGTCATTTCATAGACTAGGTCACCCATCTCAATGGCATCCAACATCTCATGTCTTATACTTATCAATTTCACAATATTTATTTATGTACATGTATCACAATTCATGTTATAGCATTCACACTTGTATTCAAAGCAATGTTGTTCACATGGTTAGACATCACTCGTACATGTTATCTTGTATTGTTGTAGCATTATACATAACCAACAATCAATACGCACACTTATCTCGTTAGAATAGAATTCAAAGGTGATAGAGGACTAGGAAGTCATTAGAGTAATTTAAAGTGGAGCCAAATCTTAAAATAAGAGTTAAAATTTGGGCATAATTTGTGTCTTTGTTGGGATTTAGTAATTGTGTAATTGGACCCAACTTTGGGTATTGACTTTATTTTAATTACCTTGATATTTTACCTAGCTGCCTTGATAATTTCTTAATGGTTAGTTTTTAGCCTTGGGCTAAGTGCTTATTTTAATGAAAAGAATAAATAGACCATTTAACCATTTTGTAAGGACCTTTTTCTTGATAATTGAGATTTAGCATTTTGCTATTTGAGAGATTTCTTCTCTTTGATTCTTGCTTAAAACCCCTAAACTCTTATAAAAAAAAATCATATTTTTTGTGGCAAATTCTCTTTAACTTATAAATAATTAGGGATTGTGGTATTATTATTTACATTTTTGAACTCAACCCACTTTTTCCTTTCTTTTACAGTTTTTCTTTGAATGTTCTACCTATTTAAGATGCTAAATTAGTGATCCATAAAAAAAAGATTTTTATCATATTTTTAAAAAAATACCATTGAAAAAAAAAATTGCCCAATGCAAAGTCCTTTTACATAATTGCTTAGTTCTTTCATTTTCATAAACTTTATGTAATTTTGTCTCTCTTAAATGCAGTAGTTCTTACACATAGTGAAATTTTGGGAATTCTTGAGTCTTCTAGCTTGCCATTTTTTGGCATTCCTTTTGAGTTCTCCTTTCATTACTTACTTTTAAATTCCCTAGTTTTATCTTAGAGCATTTATTTATTTTCTTGGCTTTCTTGAGTTGAATTTTCATTAATGACATTTTTTATATTGAATACTTTCTTAGATATTGAATTAAAGATACAAATTGAGAAAAACAAAAATGTACATTATAAAATAAAACCTAAAAGAGAGAAGCACAAGTGGACCTTGAGTGTAAACACTTAGAGTGGTAAAAATTCTTTGATTTCTATTATTGGCACTAACCATGTTTGTATAGGTGTGAATTATTCATCTTATCATAGAAATGATGGAGGATGTAGAAAAGATAAAGAAGAAAGAAGGTTAAATGACATGGGAGAAAGAGATATGAAAGAGGAGGTAGAGAGGGAGAAAATAATAGACAGGATATTATGGAAGGGGAAAAGCTTAAAATTCCTAATTATCAAATGTAGAATGATTTGGAGTTATACCTTGAATGGGAGATGAAAATTGGCTAAGTCTACTCATACTATGACTATAGTGAGAAGAAGAAAATTAGGAAGATTACCTTGAAGTTTAATGACAAAACACTAGCATAGTGGGACCATAAGAAGGATGCAAGATAGAGAATAAAAAAGGCTAAGATAATAGCATGACAATAAATGAAAGATTTCATGAGGAAGAGATTTTACCACCTTCTTAAGAGAATGATACATATGACAAGTCTCAAAGTCTCACACAAAGGAGCAAGATTGTTGATGAGTACCATAAAGATATGAAAATGAATATGAGGAGAACTATGAACAAAAGCCTAAACTCACCATGACAAGGTTCTTACATGGGCTTAATAGAGACATTTGGGACATAGTGCAATTACAACATTATGAAAGCTTAAGGGATACAATGCACCAAGTGATGGAAATCAACAAGCCAATAATGTGTGTAGGAAACTTGAGAGGAAATATTCTTGCAAGAAGACCTACCACTATGACTCTTCTAATGATAAGGAAAAATCCAACTCATGAATGAGGGATTTTCCTCATCTAAGCAACAAGGTTCAAAGTCTCCAAGTTGTAAACATGTTCCTAGCCCTAATATTCCTTCTACTTCTAGGAGTAGTTTAATTCAATGTTTTAAATTCTTAGGTAAAATTCATATTACATTACATTGTCCAAATAAAAAAAACCATGATTTGAGGGACAATGAATTTGTCACTAGTGAGTTATCTTCTACTAGCTCATTTAATACCTTTGATGATATTGAATGTTTCATGTATAGGGGAAGAGAACATGAGTTATTAATGCCCAAATTGGGAGATGAGAGAAAAAAAGTTAAAAGAAAAAGAAATAGAGAAGGAAATAGGGGAAAAAGGAAAATTATAGGAAAAAAAGGTGAAAAAGATAGAAGAAAAGATAAGGAGAAGTATGATTATTGTTTTTTTCATTTTAACCTTTTGCTGAATGATAAAGTATCTCTTGTAAATAAGGTTGAAGATGAGCTCTCAAAGGAGGAATGTAAATTGGATTGTGGACTTAATTATTTTTTAAATTTTTTTTATGTAACTAACCATATAAATTCTTTTGTTTTGATGCCTAAGGAAGAATTGTACATAAAGGATCAACGGGTAAAACAATTTGGAGAGGAAGTGGTTATTATATATGAAGAACAAGACAACCAATGAGAGAAGAAGATTTTGGATCATCTCATCTCTAGACTTAATGTTTTTATTGGTATGCATATGGTACCAAGTCCTTAAGACTTAAAAATAATATAAATCATTTAGACTTGTATGATCATGATGAAACTTCTTCCATGTGTGTTGTTATTTGTGGAAAGATTGTGAGTAAGGACCCCAATAGGCATGGAAAACATATATTGAAAGATGTTATATTTTGTGTGCCTAAATCTTTATTACATGATTCATTGATTAGAGGAATTTATGATGACAATGTAATGTTGCTTGAGAATTGTACATAAAGGATCAATAGATAAGGCAATTTGGAGAGAAGTGGTTATTACATGTGAAGAACAAGACAACCAATGGGAGAAGAAGATTTTGGATCATCTCATCTCTAGACCTAATGTTTTTATGACTTTTTCACATGAGCAATACAAAAACAAAAATGACACATGATACTAATATAGAATTATTTCTCTGGATGATATAGTTTACTGTATAATATGTATAATATAGTTTGATGATATAATATGAGAAATTGATTCACCCTCAAATGATTTCTGATTTATGTTTTTTTTTGTGTATAAGAAACCAATTATCCAAGAATCAATTTCTCAATGTCATTTTTTTGTTTATTTTTTTAATTATTTTGCTATTAACAAAATTTTTTACAACACAATTTTAATTAAATAAAAAACATTAAATTAACATAAAATAAAATGAAAATTACAATATAAAATTATTTTTAATTTTATATTTTTGAATAAAATTATCTCTAATCTAAATTTAAATGAACAAAATAATTTAAATTTAACTCATCATGTATGATATGAATATGACAAAACCCAATTATTACAAGTATCCTCCGTGGATTAAAGGCTTATGGACAAAAGTGAAAACTAAAATAAGCAAAAAGACTTTTCAAAAAGCTTAATAATCAAGAGAGTGTAAGTTAAAGAAGATTTAATTAAACGCAAACTTAATTTAAAATTTGTTTCGTACCTACAATTTAAATATCATGACTAAAAAATCGTCAAACAAAGTGGATTAGAGGTTGCATAAAAATAAATTATTTTTTTACATGTTTGATAAAATTGAAAGATATTTAACATTTATTATTAAGAGATATATATATATATATCTTATCTTATCTTAAGATTTATTTCCTTTATTAGAATCATAATGTTATTATTAGTTTAAATAAGATTAGCATTTTAATGTATTTTATCTTTAGTTTAAATTTATTTATTATTTTTTTTTAACTCTCTATAAACAAGAATCTATGTAAAGGAAAAGAACAACTCGCAATTTAGATTTAAATAAATTAAATATTTTTTCTTATGTGAGAATTTTTTTTCTTGAACCAAAAAACTTTATAATGTTATACTACGGATATATCACAATTAGGATCTGCCTTCTTTCATAACTCCAGTTCTATAGACAAACTGCGATTAAAATTAAGTTTTTATTTCTACCCTTCTTATTTTCAAGATTATCCTTTTGTGTTCTTATCAATGTAACTTTTTTAAACATCAATCTGAATAATTAAACTTGAATTAACAATTAAGAAAATAATAAAAAATTAATAATAATAATTCAATGTTGAGAAATTGATTTGACGATAACCAATTTCTCATAATGTAAACCAAAGAGAAAAAAATAAATAAACGTGAGACATCGGCTGGGAGTGAACCGACTTCTCAATAGATACAGTAAATGTATCATTCAGAGAAATAATTCTACACTAGTATCATTTGAGTCATTTTATTTTTATTATTCACGTAGAAGAGTCCCCTCTTTATATAATACAATTTCATTTGAGTTTTTGATACTTTGCATCTTATGAACCTCTTTCAATACAAGCATAGGACATCCCTTGCATATATTATTCTACAACAAAGTCTCTTAATTGGCTTATAGTTGCCTACCTACTACGTTACAGATTTCCAGCTTCTTCTATGTGTTTCTTGTCTTATAAACATAAGATTTCGCAAAGAACCAGAAGGCAGATAACCCCACTGCACTGAGAGCAGCTAGAAGAGCGTAGAAATAATCAAGATGCGCGCGATTGAGATTACTAGCAAACCAGCTATCACGGTTATCTTTTCCCGTTACCTTTTGAATTGCAGAGATCAGAAAGCTACTCAGAAAGCTCCCAACCCCAAAAATACTTAGATAGAGAGAAAGACCCACACTTCTTAATTCCTGTGGGACTTGATCATAGAAAAACTCCTGCAGACCCACCATTACAAAGACATCAGCAATTCCAAACAAGACGTATTGAGGAATTAACCACCAGATGCTCATTGGAATTGTCACATTTGGCATGTCAATTAGCCCGCAGTCACGAGCCATTTTGAGTCTTTTCATCTCCACAAAAGCTGCAATTACCATAGAAATTGTAGAAAGAAATATTCCACTTCCAATTCTCTGCAACATTGTGATGCCAGAGGGTTTACCAGTAAAAGCTCTTGCCACAGGAACAATAATGCGGTCATAGATAGGAACAAAAAGAACAATGGAGAGGCTGATAAAGGACTGAAGAGAAGCAGGGGGTACATAAAACCCAGGCAAAATTTTCCTGTCCATCGTGACACCTTGTTTGGTAAAGAAAGTAGAAGACTGAGCAAACACAATAGCAAAAATTAAACTCGTAGCCCATATTGGAACAAGCCTCAGGACTGCCTTTGCTTCCTCAACCTCAGCAACAGTGCAAACTTCCCCCTCTCCCTTTGAACCGCCTGATGCAATTAATGCTTTGTTCAGGAAACTGCCATATTTGAGAGTCATGTGCAAGACAAAGTTATTTCATAATAAAATCAGTTACGCCTCACAGTGCAAATCTAGCAATCCACAATTTGACATTCTCATATATTGTAATTATGGTAATAAATTTGCTCCATAAAGAGAAAGTAGTATTGTCCCAAAAATTAACGATGACAAAATAATTCCCAGGCTAACTATAGTGATATATTGAGGAAATGATTCATTAGTAATCAGAAAGCATAAATAATTGGGGTAAGATCCACTAATGTGCACGTGTTATTTAGAGAATAAATTTAATTTAAAAGGTAAATATAAATATACATTTTATATAAGTGCAAAGCTTAATTCCTAGTAAGAATTACAGCACTAAGATTGTTATTTGGATATAGCAAAAGCTGTTAGTAAAATTGATGACATAAGAAATATAAATGGAAAATAACTTCAGTTCAAAGTTGCCCTAATGAATAGGAGAACGAAATCTAGTTAAAATATTTGTTCCTTGCTTAAACAATGCTAAGCTAATTTCCATTTCAAGAGTTAAAGGATTTTTGAGTGATTCTTATTATCAGCTTCTATAAAGACAATCAATATGCTGGGGGGCTTCTTGATGTTGATTGTTTACCTAAATTGATCAGAACCTTGGTGAGGCAGAGTACCACAAGCTTCCTCTTGAGTAGCAATAGCTGAAGGGGTAATTCGCCAATTGTTAACTGCAGCAATAAACACCCTACCAATCCTCAATAAAGGGCCCCGTTCATCCCTCTGGATGCTAAACCGGTAAGTCCAAGTTCCAATTAAGAAAACAACCAATGCAATTAGCATTGCAATGCAAGGGATTCCAAATCCAAGAACCCAACCGATATTATCCTGGACATAGTTCAAGATGAAAATAGTCACAAAAAGACCAGCACTAAAGGTAAAATACCACCAATTGAAAAAGGAGCTTCTGGCATTGCGTTCCTCAGGATCGTTCACATCAAACTGATCAGCTCCAAAAGCCTGAACGCAAGGCTTATGTCCACCTTGTGCAAGTGCAACAAGATATAGAGCAAAGAAGAATAATATTAATTGGGGACGAGCAACTTGGCCGTCAGAGGTTGTTACAGGAAGTATAGCTGAGAACGTCAGCAGGCCCAGTGCCTGCAATTCATCCCAATCTAATATTAGCTAGCTGAGATGGGGAACCATCCATGTTCAAATATTATTTTTGGTAAGTTATTCTACTAGTTTATAAGCTGATTTTATCAAATTGTTTGGAATACCAGAATATAAATAAGGGATGCAATAAGGATGGTGCGGTATCGGCCAAGAAAAGAATCAGCAAGAAAAGCGCCTAACAGAGGGAGCAATGACGCTGTTCCAGACCAGATGTTCACGTTCTCCGCTGCCGTTACCGTGGATTGACCAAGTGGGCCCGTCAAATAATTTATCAGGTTGGAGTCGATTCCATAGTAAGCAAATCTCTCTGCCACTTCCACAGCTAGATTGGAATATATAAAAGTAAATTAATTCACAATTAAAATAAAACCCCAACCAAAACTTAAACACTGGTGATGAACTGATAAGATTATTACTAATGATGAAGGCAGCAGCTTTCCAACCACCAGAGGTAGATCGAAGGACCGGGCTGCCCTTGAAGTTGACGACGCCGGCTACCGTTTCCGATAGCAGCGGAGTTTCAGCTTCCGAATCGCCGCAGAGGTCGTCAATGGCCATCTTCAATTGCGGAGGGAATTTAGTGTAAAATACGAGTTTGCCATTACTATCACGCAGTTATGTTCAAGAGTACAACTTGTGGCAGAAAAATCATTTGCAATATTGAATCACAAAAAAACAAAAAGCTCAAATTACATTATCGTCCCTTGCATTTTAATCATATTACGTACGATATCACTATGTTATTTAACATTACTTTAACCTATCTTGATTTAAGAGTGTTAAGTCATGGTTTGAATTTGAAATTGATGATCGATTTGTTGTTTTGTTTTCCTGTTTTTAAACACCAAACCCATCTCCTAATTTTCTCACTCTGTGCTCCCTTCCGCTCTTCCTACTACTGCGTACCACCACCTCGTCGCTACCACACTCACCGAAGCCAATGCTAACGTATCTCTGTGGAAAACGGATTGTTCCCTACCTCATCACCATGCCTGTGTGCTACGAGGACTCCTGGGCTGCATTCCGGTGTGTCACACCCCATGGCGACAAAAGTGGACCCATGATACGAAGTTATTAAAAACAGACAAAAATATAGAAATAAAATATTAATTCTAACCGCGACCTAGCATAAAAGTAATATTACAAAATTCTTTATTCCAAGAATAAAAAAAGAAATTTTCATAAAAAATTTAATTTTTATTATTTTTTTATTATAATATAAAAATACATCTTAATAATAAATATTAAATTTTTTTAATATTTTTAACTTCATGAACTTGTTAAAAAAATATTTTATTTTTGTGCTACATTTAATCTATTTTTTTATGAACATTTCTTGTATTTCATATTCAAGTTTTGCAAGACATGTTGGACTTTGCAAAACATATTCGTCTCCATCTTATCTTGACTCTAATAACGAAACCTCTAATTTCATGCAAAATATTTTTGTGTTGGTACATTAGACATTCTTCATCATTGTCTCTTTTTTTGGAAGTATTCATCTTCGAATAAAGTTTATTACCTACATCAAACAAAACGAAATTACCCATATTAAATGTAGCAAATATATTATCATATTCATTTGCTAAATCCAATTTGTAAATATTATCATTTGTCCACTTCAACATTTGAAATGATCCATCTCCTTAGGGTTTCGATTTAGGATTTAAATAAGAGACCTTTCTTTCCACAATGAATCCAAATCCATCTCCTTTCAAAAATCACTTTGACACAATACTTATTTTTTTGTTTTGCATATTGCTCATTCTTCTTTTCAATGTTGGCTTAAACCTTTGCATGTAACTCCTTAACAAAATTTGCCTTATGCTTTTTATCCAAATTAACATACTCATTAGTTTTTATCAAAATTAAGCAAGCAAAGCAAATATATGTTTGCTAGCTTATGTTTCAACAAATTAAAAGTTCCTTCTTGCACATCATCCCATTTGAAAACAACTTTTTTAACAAGTTCATTCAAAGGTGCAATAATACAACTAAAGTTTTTATAAACTTTTCATGAAAACATGTTAAATCATGAAAACTTCTTACTTTGTTTGCATTCTTAACTATAGGTCAATTTTCAATTTCCTTGACCTCTTTTTCATCTTGCGAGCTTTTAGAATTTTGATAGGTTTTCCAAGCATCTAATCTTGGATTCAAAGTCAGTGTATTAAGTTCTTTTAGTCATTTGAATATTTGAAAACTCAAGCTCATTTTCATCTTTTCATTTAGTTCTTCTTTTAAGCTTCTTAAAAAAAAATCATCACTTAAAAATAAAAGGTTTTGAAAGTGAGACTTAACTCCTTCCTTGAAGTCACTTCTTCAATTTCCTTGAAAAAAATCATCATAATGAAATAATGGACGTATAAACAAATATATTTTTCTTTTTCTCTCACCTTTTTTTTTTCTTTCAATTCTTCTCTTCATCTCTTTTTCTTTTAATTCATTTTATTTCAACTCTTTTTCTCTCAATTTTTTTCTTCTTTTATTTTTTTTCTCTTTAACTATTCTGATTTCTCACATTTTCCTTTACTTTTTATCTGGTCTTCAATGACTTTTTTTAGAACAATAGAACAAGCATACATTTTTTTTCTCATTGTAAACAAAAGAGAACTCTTGGAATTTTTTGTTGAGCTCTATTTGAGTTGGTACAAATATTTTTCTCATGCCAACTTTCGATTCTTTGCACCTACAAGTATATTTTTCTCCATATCTACTTACAAATATAATTATTCATTATAATATTTTAATTATGATTAATTATTATAATTAAATAGTTAATAATTGATCAATAATCTTAATAAATAATCATCTTAATTTTTATAATTATACATTATTTGTATTTTACAAGAAAAAATAAAAACAATTTTTAATTTAAATTTAAATTTGTTACAAATCTGAATAAATTTTTTATTATTGTTATTAAGCAATTTGAATTAGAAAGCACTTGTAATATTGATTAGAATGTTTAAATCATATTTAATTACCATAATTAAATAATTAACTTAATAAATTATTGTGTCTATTAATATAATTACTATCATTTAAATCAATATA
>JAMLFT010000318.1:0-46836 GCA_026544285.1 Pachyrhizus erosus
CTAATTTTATGTATTTTCAAATATTTTATTTATTTTATTTACTTGTTAAGTATATATTTGATTTTATTTTTATCATTCCTTAATTTGCTAAATAAATAACAAATAATTTCCTATTATTTAGCTAACTACTTTATCTATTTATGAAACAATAATATTTTTATTAATTTAGAAAAATAGGATGTTACATGAGATATGTTTCTTGGATGATCTAGTGGTTACTGCATAGATGGAAGTTATTGATGACTTCTTTATTATGACATAGTTAGGTGGGAGGGTTTTAGTTGTACAACTATTGCTTTGACATAGGCCTTTTTCACCTTAGATGTATATATGAGAGGATAGGTAATTAGGACTTTTGATATATGGCTTATATTTAAAACAACTCCTTTTAGATGACTATATTTTCTTTTTGTTATCTTCCTTTGTATTTCTTCTTTTTTATCCTCTTATCAAAGAAAAAAAATCCTGCAAAAAATAAAAACCAAAATTTGTGCAAAAGAAGAAGAAGAAAAATGGTGAAATTTGAAAAAAAAAAAAAAGAATCCATATTGGAAAAAAAAGTTATAAAAAAAAGTTCTTAAGTGGTAATCAATCTATTGCTTTAAATTATTTACTGCACAATCAAAAGAAGATTTTAAAAAAAAATCAATTGATCTTATATTGTATTATTCACAAAGTATCAATTTTGTTCTTATTTCTTTTGTTGGTTTTATACACCTTCCTTTGATCTTGTCTCATTAAAAAAATCTATTAAGCTCTTTCTTTATTTTGTTTATATTGTTATTGTTCTTCAAATTTATCATATCATCATTATACTATTTCTTATTTTGTAGAATTATCTTTAAAAGTTCTTATTTAAAAGCTCATAAGGTGAAGTTGAGTGGTAAAAGACAAGATTGGTGAGATTAACATAGAAAGAAAAAAAAATTGAACAAAAACACGAGTGACTAAAACATATTTTGAGTGTAAACATGTGAGAGAGTGTTGTGTGAGGATTTTTTTTTTCTAACTCAATTTTTACAACACTTTAATCATGAGTGGAGGAGGAGGGACATTGAACTCAAGTTGTTCAAGATCAATTCAAGGCTTTAATTGCAAGATTAGATGATTTACAATGCACTTCCAAGTTGAGCATCAGTCCTAGGCGAAGTCATGAGGAGGAAAAATAATAGGAGTATTCAAATGAGAGAAATAATGAAAGGAGAAGACAAAATAATGAACACTGAGTTGACGACTATTTGGGGAATATTAATATGAATATCCCTCTATTTCAAGGAAATAATAATTCTAAATTGTACTTAGAATAGGAGAGAAAGGTTGAACGTGTTTTTGATGTAACATCCTAAAATCTAGTATGTAAAACATATAACTTTGTATCATTATGATATTGCTTAAGTTAAATTATAAAATACATATAGAAATTATTTTGTATTATTCTTAACACAATTTATTTAATTATTTATCTTTAAAAAATATTGGAGACTTAATAAAATATGGATGAAAATCTTTATGAAAAATTTAAAATTTTTATATGTTATCGTGAAACAAAAAAGGTTCATGTATTGGAAAATGATTTCATAAATGAAAATACGAATGTATTAAAATAAATTCACAAATTAGAAACATTTAGGTATAAAAAATTAAAAGTGTACAAATTTATTAAATGTATCTCCATATATATAAAATTTGCATACAACTAATAACAAAATAATATAAACATGTATAAACGATACACATCCCACCCCAAGACAGTAAAAAATACAACTAGCAAAAAAATTTAAGTTGACAATATATATACAAAAATCTAAATCGTAGGTTTACCCATAAATACAATCAAAATAGAAACATAGACTTAAAGAAGTCATCCATAATTTCCAATATTGTATGCATATCCACGATGACAATATGAGTCAGCGAGTACGAAAGAGTCATGAGATCTTCTTAATAAATCCTTGGGTTCCCCTCAAGGTCCTCCTCTTTGTTGCTCTCCACTAACCATCCAACTTTGTCTACATATACTACTAACTCTACCTTCTTTGCCTTTGCCATTGGCAACTTAGGCTTTGGCTGCTCTAGCTCTTCCTCTAGTACTGAGTCTTCCCCATCAGTAGGGCTAGGTGCCACTTGGCAACCTCTCTACCCAAATAACATCAGGGTGGCGAGGTCCTATACTTAGTGAAAAATGACGTTGTGCAAAAACCACAAATATAGGAGAAGTAGGAGTGCAAGAAATGTCATCATAGTCGTCAAAAAGACTTATAGGGTGATAAGAGGATGATGATGATGATGATGATGATGATGAGATATTAATGTGTAAGTGGTGTTGTGACTCCATCTAGACCTGTCCCTAAAAAGAAATAAAAAGAAAATAAAGGAATGAGTTTTACTACTTCATCAAGAGACATATAGACAGCTCAACAAAGACATGTGTAGACAATCAACCATACTCATATATGGTTGCCTAATGTTCTCACTCGTAGTAATAAAAATATTAGTACGTAATTTTTAAAATATTCATTATATTGACCAATTGCTACTGGAACTTCCAAAACTCATAGGTCTTACGCATCTTTGAAAATGTGGATGGATATTGGAAGTACACCCTTCATTATGATACAATAATGAGCTTTCATTAATAAGATTGGACGTCATAAACAGTCGGAGTTGCCAAGTTGTCACGTGATTGTGTCACCACTCAGTTCCATACCCCTAAGACTTTTGGCCCCTACAATTTGCATCTTAGAGTACTAGTCTATAATTCATCTATTTTCTAAGGATTGACTCCTCAACAACTCATCCTCGTTGAGATTGTCCTTTATTTTCCATTGTGGGAAAGGTTCTACTAGCATAAGTATCAAGTGTGGGGAACTAACAAACGACCCTCAAGGTCTCTTGCCTCAAGTGTGAAAACATTTCATAAATCGAGGTTTCTACCTCCTTCACCCTCATATGGTAAATAGTGTAATTCCAATCACTGCTTTGCACTTTTAAGCTATATATATATATATATATCAATATTTGGAAAATCCCACACAACTCTTTGATTCATATAGTTTTTGGCATTTCATCTTTGACTCATATATATATATTCTCATTCTCGCAATAAGTTTATATCCACATACGCCACATCACAATGGATCCACAACGCAAGCGAAATCAACATTGGTTCCTCTTTATTAAATTTTATGTATTTCTCTCCTCTCATCTTCACAATATCTTACACTCTCAAGTTTTATGAAAATTAAAATGTTAGAAATGTTATCTTCTACTAATTCTCTCTTTTTTTATTAGGGTTTTATTATCTCCGTTGTCGTTTAAAAACAATAACCACAAAATTTAGTCTAATTGTCATAGTTCCTCACTATAAGTTTTTGTGACCACACACTAAACAAACGCTATATCCATAGCGTTCTTAAAAACACAATAATTTTATACATAATTTAATATGTCAAAATAATCATTTATATACAACTTAATACAAACAATCTTAGACAATAAAAATTTCACAAATAAAACACACATGTAGACAATTGTCCGAAATTCACACTTTTCGAATCTCAAAATCCAAAATCACAATTAGAACATATTATTTATGTTATGCATGGTGTCATCTCACATAATTTTAATAAAAACCTAAGTTTCTAAATATAATGAAAATAATGTCATATTTTGGCTCTAATAAAACAACAAAATGGTCATTAAAATTTATATCAAAACATATTTTTAAAATACTATATTTTTATATATAAACAAGGGCATTTGAATATATTTTTTGGAAAGGTATAATTTATTATAAACAAAAATCTACAAAAATTTATAAAAATAAATTAAGGCAATATAGTTAAATATTTTGCAAAACAACAATGGTCAAAGATGGATCATTTTTTGAACCTTCCTGATATTATTTATAATTGATTCTTTTTCCAGCATGTTGTCAACATGATTATCTTTAAAATGATTTAAAATAAAATTTTTAATTCAATCTGTACAAATTTTGGCAACTATTTTACTAAAATACTTTTTTGAAAAAAAAAATTGACTTGAAAATCAAAGAAAACTCATAAAACCATTTCCTTTGGTCTAACCCTAAACATTATCGAGTAACTAGACCAAAAGTTCAAAAAAAGTAAAAATAGCAAAACATTTTTAAATTAAAATATTTGTATATATTATAAAAGGTCTTGAAGTTTATTTTCTAGAACATCTTTCCAATATTCAAACAAAAATTTATTAAAAATCTCTCAAGATGACGTACTGAACTTTCACTTACACTAACCATAGTCTAGTATTTTCCCCTTTTTGGAGGCTTCCCAAAAGGGATTAATGTTTTACTTTTTGTACCTCCAAGATAAAACCTAGACCTTTCTAACAAGGTAAAAACTGAATCCTAACTTGTTTTCCGTTATTCTTAATAATTAAATCTTTATGGATGATTTTCTAGTGACATGAGTCAAAAGTGCATGCATTACCTTGGGATTGTGAAAAATATTTGAAAATGTTTCTGACCTTCAAAAATTAAGAAAAATACATGGTTGGAAACATAATTGTGTCTAGTTTCAAGAAATACAAAGAATTCTTAGTGGAGATGAGTCAGTAAGCATTGCTTTTATAAACATAAAGTCTTGTTAGCCCACAAATCAAAGTCAGAAGGAACATATTACATGCTTGATCTGACCTGTTTATTGAGCTTATCTTCTAAAAGCCTCAAAATATGAAATGTGAGTTTTTGTTTCTATTTTCATTGAAAACAAGTTTGAACAAGATCCATTGGTTGGATCAAATGATATTCTCATAATGGTAACACATGCACATGCATGAAGCTAAGTTCTAGTCACAGTCTCCCATTCTTTGGCCATGAATAAAATAGCAAATACTTTTAAAAAAATTGTACAAAGTATCCTTTGTTTAAGGTACATTCTCAAGGAACAAAAACTCCAAAATGAATAAGAAGAAGAAAACATGCAATCTAAAAGATTCAAAAAATAGATGCAGTAATGAAATAAGATATGAAGAAAACCCATTTTTCAAAGACATACAAAGGATGTTTTTTCACAGACAAAAGGAACATGCAATGCACAAACATCGTTCTCCAAACTTCAACCAACTTGAATCCACAACAAGACATCATCCTTACCTAAGAGAAATAGAAGAAAAAGCTTGACAGATGAGGTTGTTTTGGCCGAACAAAGCTTGGAATCCTTGGAAGTTTGCTCTTGATTTTTCTAACTTGGAAGCAAATGGAAGAAAATGGAACACAAGTGTTTATGTGTTTTGTGAGTTGGTGAGGGAGTTTAAAGCATGAAAAATTTCCTGCATGGCTTGTGTCAAAGAAAAAGAAGAGTGATAATTAGTGGGATTGGGTTTAGGGATTTTAATTAATGATGGAATGATGTTTTGATGATTATTAGATGTTTTGGTGGTTTTTGTGATGTTTTTGGGTGATTGTGGTATCTGTGTGCTTAGTCGCCAATAGGTTTTTGCCACATGACTCTCTTTTGTGGGGCCCACTTAGTCTAACAGGATTTATAAAAAAATGTGTAAAAAATCTTTTTCGATTGATTTTCAATGAATTTTTGTTCTTTAACACTACCTGTTTTTCTTTTCTATTTTCTTTCTAGTACAACATGATTTTATCTTTCTAATAGATATAGATTACAACAATTTAGGTTTTAATTGGATGAAAATTAAATTTTATTTGATAGAATTTTACTAATGAAATTTAATTAATAGCAAATTTTTTCATTAAGAAGGGCAAAAGTATCCAATTAAAATTTTGCCTTCCATTGATGACTAAAACCTCATATATTTATTTTATTTTTAATTTATTAAGGTTAATTAAAAATATTCATTTTTAGAATTTTATTTGACAGATAAAGTTCATTAGATAAATATACGATATACAAAAAAGAAATTAACACACATAAGGAATTTAATTTTCGAATCACCTAAGCACAACCAAATTTTCATCAATTAAATAAATGATCTATCCTCAATATTTATCCTATAAAATTCTCTTAGAAAATTTTAGATACTTCAAATTATTATTTTGTAATTAATTCCAAAGAGTTATTTTATATTATTATTATTATTATCATTTTTAAATAAATCAACTCTAGAAAACTAATAAATAATTAAATAAATAAAATGCAAATATAAGTGAGTTGAAATTTTATGTGTTACATTTGATTGTCATAATTACTTAGAGGAGAAAAAGGTAAAATTAGTAGTTGTTGAGTTGACTGATTATGCTAGTATTTAGTGGGATCAATTTTTGATTAACAGACGTAGAAATGGAGGAAGGCTTATTCATTCATGGGAAGAGATGAAGGTTATTATGAAAAGGATATTTGTACCAAGTTACTAGCATAGGAACTTGCATAGAAATTTGCAAATTTTAACTCAAGGTTATGAGTGTGGAAATTACTACAAGAAGATGGAAATAGCCACAATTAGGGCCAATTTTGAGGAAGACTAGGAAGCATCTATGAGTAGGTTTAAAGAAGAAAAAAACTGATGTGGTGGAGTTGTAAAATTATGTGAAGATGGAGGATTTGTTACATAAAACAATTCAGGTGGAGAGGCAAATGGAGATCAAATTAGAAGAACAATGATGGTGTTAAAAATCCTAAAGATAATGAGAAGACAAAGTACTCAGTTGTTGCATCTAAAGATAAAATTGACAATTATACTTCTTCTAGATCATGTGATATCAAGTGTTTTAAGTGTTAAGGAGTTGGAATGTTGTTTCTCAATGTCAAAATAAAATAGCAATGATTGTGAGGGATAATGGAGATATAGAAAGTGAGAGCTTAAGTGATGATGAGATGCCACCATTGTAGGATTGTAGTGATGTTGAAGTTGTTTAACCTGTACATGGAGTTGCACTTATTACAAGACATGCTTTTAGCATACAACCCAAGGAAGATGGTGATGTGGATTAATGTAAGCATATTTTCATACTAGGTGTCACACAAATGACAAGGTTTGTAACATAATTATTGATAGTGGAATTTGTACCAATATGGTTAGCACCTTGTTCGTTGAGAAATTGAACTTGCCACCCAAAAAACATCATGATCCATATAGACTACAATGGTTGAATGACTGTGGAGATATAAGGGTGAGCAAATAAGTTTTGGTTTCATTTTTCATTACAAATACAAAGATAAGGTTCTTTGTGATGTTGCACCGATGCATGTTTAACATCTACTTCTAGAGCGTCTTTGGCAATTTGATAGAAAAGTCACACATGATGGGTACAAAAATAGGTATACCCTTTTCATGAATGAGTGCATAATTTTATTAACAACTCTCAAATGTGTTGATCCATATGCAAATCAAATTATAATTATGAGAGTGTAAAATGAGAGAAGAGTAATTGAACATTCAAGAATAATAAAGAAAACAAAATATGAGTGAAAGTAAGAAAAAGAGAGAAAAAAATAAAAATGAGTGTTATGAAGAAGAAAATAAGAAAATAAGTGTATTTGTAAAGAAAAAAGAAGTTTAGAGTGTTTTGTTAAAAGGAAAGAAACTACTTGTATTGATATACAAGGATGTTTACTTCACTAACGATTTGACTTATTCTTTTCCTTGTGAAGTTGTTTCTTTGTTACAAGAATTCACTTATGTTTTTACAAAATAATTGCCTTAGGAATTACCTCCTTTAAGAGGTATTGAGCATCAAATTGGACCTCATTTCATATTCACCAATCCCAAATAGGTCGTCATATAAAACAAGTCCAAAGGAAACTAAGGAAATTGAAAGGCAAGTGGATGAATTGTTACAAAAGGGATTTGTGAGGGAGAGTCTTAGTCTATGTTTTGTTGTTATGATCTTGGTTCCAAAGAAAGATGGAACATAGCGTATATGCATTAACTACTGAGTCATCAATTAAATCATTGTAAAGTATAGATACCATATTCCTATATTGGATTATATGCTTGATAAATTGCATGGTTCTTGTGTGTTTTCTAAAATTGATTTGAAAAGTGGATACAATCAAATCCACATGACAGAAGGTGGTGAATAAAAAAGAACTTTTAAAAAAAAAATATGATTTATATGAGTGGTCAATGATGTCATTTGGCTTAACTAGTGCACTCAACTCTTTCATGAGACTAATAAACCATGTTTTGTGTTCTTTCATTGGAAAATTTGTTGTGGTATATTTTGATATTTTGATTTATAATAAGACCTTAGATGAACATGTTGATCATTTGCATGTTGTTCTTAATGTTTTGAGAGAAAATAAATTGTATGTCAATCTTAAAAAGTGTTCATTATGTCGTGAATTTGTTGTGTTTTTGGGATTTGTTGTAAACTTCAAAAGAATAAGTGCGGATAAAGAAAAGTAAAGACAATTAGAGAATGACCTACACCTAAGAATGCAAATGAGGTAAGAAGTTTTCATGGTTTAGCAAGTTTTTATAAAAATATTTGTGAAGAACTTTAGTTCTATTATTTCACCTTTGAATGAACTTGTTAAAAAGAATGTTATGTTCAAATGGGATGATGTGCATGAATGAGCTTTTTATTAAGTTAACCAATGTACTTTTGTTTTCTCTGCGTGTCGAGATAGGTGTAGTGTTGATGTAAGACTCTAAACCAATTGCATATTTTAGTGAAAAACATAGTGGAACAACATTAAATTATCTTACCTATGACAAGGAGTTTTATGTCTTATTAAGAACTTTGCACAATTAGCAACATTACTTGTGACCAAGGGAGTTCATAATTCATTTCGACCATCAAAGTTTGAAGTTTTTCAAAACTCATAGCAAACTTCAGAAGAGACATGCTAAGTGGTTGAAGTTCATTGATGTAACATCCTGATATTTCCACCCATTACATATGTGTTGTATTTATTTATATGTTTATTTGTTGAATTTCTTGAGTTGAATTATTTTTATTTATCTAAAAATAACTTTCAAATTAATTACTGAAAATTAATTATGAGTAGCAAAAATTCTCTAAGATTTTATAAGATAAATATTGAGGATAAATAATTAAATTAATTGATGAAAAATTTGATTGTGCATGTGCAATTAGGAAATTAAATTCCAAACATGTGTTAGTTTCTTGTCTATTTTTCATATATTTGTTTGATGAACTTTATCTAT
Source organism: Pachyrhizus erosus (assembly GCA_026544285.1). Classification (NCBI taxonomy): domain Eukaryota; kingdom Viridiplantae; phylum Streptophyta; class Magnoliopsida; order Fabales; family Fabaceae; genus Pachyrhizus; species Pachyrhizus erosus. Next base: position 9,124 of record JAMLFT010000318.1, read on the forward strand.
CAAATAAGTTCTATAGATAAATACTTTAATTAACCTTAAGAAATTAGAATCAAAATAAATACATGAAGCTTTAGCCTTCAAAGGAAGGTAAAATTTTCATTGAACAATTGTTTCTTTCTAATGAAAACTAAAAAAATTACTGATCAATTTTCATTAGTAAGTATTTATCAGATAAAATTTAAATTTCATCCTATTAAAATCTAGATTGTTGTAATCTATATATTAAAAAGATAAAATATGTTGTAAGAGAAAGAAAATAGAAAAGAAAAATGGATAGTATTAATAGACAAAAATTCCTCAAAAATCAATCGAAAAATGATTTATTATACATTTTTTGAAAAATCCTTTTGGACTAAGTGGGCTCCATAAGAGAGAGCCATGTGGTAACAACCTATTTGTCACTAACCACACACATATATCTGTACTCACACACTCACCCAAAATCATCACAAAACCACCAAAGCATCTAATCACCACCAGAACACCATTTCATCATTAATTAAAATCCCTAAACTCAATCCCACTAGTTATCACTCTTTCTTTTCTTGACACAAGTCATGCACGAGATTTTCATGCTTTAAAACTCCTTCACCAACTCACAAAACACAAAAACATTTGCATTCCATTTTCTTCCATTTGTTTCCAAGTTAGAAAACCTAGAATAGGAGTCTAAGGATTTCAAGCTTTGTCCGCCCAAAACAACCTCATCTCTCAAGATTTTTCTTTTGTTTCTCTTAGGTAAATATGAGTTCTTGTTATGGATTCAAGCTTTCTTGGCTAAGCTTGAAGGCCAAGATCACGCATCTTCGAAATAGGCTCTTGCATGTGCCTTTTATTCATCAATCTTCCAATGCATGTTTGAAAAATTGTTTTTTTTTTTCATTTTGTTTGAGTGTTGCATTTGTTGGCTTGGTTTCTATGGCATACATGTCATATTCTCCTTGTTTCTTTTTCATTTTTCAAGCCATGAGGATGATTCTTAAACAAAGAAGACTTTGTCCAATATTTTTTTTTTCAAGTTTTTCTAAAATTATTTGCTATTTTATTCATGGCCAAAGAGTGGGAGAGTATGACTAGAACTTATCTTCCTACATGTGAATGTGTCACCATTATAGGCATATCGATGGTTCATTTTCAAAATTATTTTAAATGAAAATAGACACGAAAGTGAACATTTCATATGTTGAAACTTTTCAAAAATAAGCTCAGTAAAAAGGTTGGATCAAGCATGCAATATGTCCATTTTGACTTTGATTTTTGGACAGACAAGACTTGATTTTAATGGAACTTGTGATTACTGACTCATCTCTACTACTAATTATTTGCATTTCTAGAAACTAGATACAATAATTATCTTTTCAACCATGTATTTTTCAAAAATTTTGAATGTTAGAAACATTTTCAAATATTTTTCACAATCTCGAGTTAATATATGCACTGTTGACTTGTGTCACTGAAAAATTATCCCCAAAGATTTAATTATTAGGAATAGTACAAAACGAGTTAAGGTTCAATTTTTACCATATTAGAAAGGTCTAAGTATTATCTTTAAGGTTCAAAAAGTGGAACATCAATCCCTTTGGGAAGCCTCTAAAAAGTGGAAAATACTATACTATGTTCAGTGTAAGACAAAGTTGATCATATCATCTTGAAATTTTTTTAATAATTTTTATAGATTTTTTAATATTGAAAAGATGTTCTGAAAAATAGACTTCAAGACCTTTCATAATCTATACATATATGTCTATTTAAAAATGTTTTTCTATTTTTACTATGGTGGAACTTTTGGTCTACTTACTAGATAGTGATTAGGATTAAATCTAAAGAAATGACTTTGTAAATTTTCTTTAGTTTTCAAGTCAATTTTTGGCCACAAAAGTGTTTTAGTAAAATAATTGCCATAAATTGCATAGATTGAATTAGATTTTTTATTTTATATCATTGTAAAGATAATTGTGTTGGCAACATGCTGGAAAAAGAATAGATAAAAAGTAATATCGAGAAGGTCGAGAAAATGATTAATATTTATCTAGTGTTATTTTGCAAAATATTTAATTATGTTGTCTTAATTTATTTTTATAAATTTTTGCTTATAATAAATTATACCTTTCCAAAAAATATATTTAAATACCCCTATTTATATATAAAAATGTATTATTTTCAAAATATGTTGTGATATAAATTTTAATGTCCATTTTGCCCTTTTTCTATAACCAAAATATGACGTTATTTTCATTATGTTTAGAAACTTAGGTTTTTCTTAAAATTAAGTGACATGAAATCATACATAGCATAAATAATATATTTTGATTGTGATGTTAAATTTTGAGACCCGAAACGTGTGAATTTTGGATCATTGTCTACATGTATATTTTATTTGTGAAACTTTAATTGTTTGAGATTGTTTATATTAAGTTGTATATAAATTATTATTTTGACATATTAAATTATGTGTGAACTGATAGTGTGTTTTGAAGAGCACTATAGATATAGCGTTTATTTGGTATGTGGTCACATAAACCTATAATGAGAAACTATGACAATTGGACTATATTCAATGTCGGTCATTTTTAAATGACAATGAAAATAATAAAAACCTAGTAAAAATAGAGTGAATTAAGGGCATATAATATTTCTAGCATTCTAATTTTCATAAAACTTGAGAAGGTAACATATTGTGAAACCAAGAGAATCGATATACATAAAATTTAACAAAGAGGAATCAATATTGTTTTCGCTTGCATAATGGATCTGTTGTGATGTGTCGTTCATGGATAGAGACCTATTGCAAGAATATATATATATATACATACATATATACACATACACACGAGTAAGAGACAAAATGTCAAAAACTATATGAATTAAAGAGTCATTTGGAATGTTCTAGCTAATGATGATATATATATATATAGCTCAAAAGAGTAGAATGGTGATCATAATGACATTATTTACCAAATGAGGGTGAAGGAGGCAGAGACCTCAATTTATGAAATGTTTTGGACCTAAGGAAAAAGACCTCGAAAGTCATGTGTCAATTCCCAATCTTGATATCTATGCCAATAAAACCTCTCCCATAACAACATATAAAGGACAATTCCAATGAGGATGAGTTGTTAAGGAATCAATCCTTGGAGAATGGATGGAATAAAAATTGGTACTCTGAGATGCGAATTGTATGGCCCATGAGTCCTTGAAGGTATGGCGTGAGTGGTGACATGATCATGAGCCAGCTTGGTAACCTCGATTATTTATGATGTCTAATCCTTATTAGTGAGAGCTCGCTATTAGTGAAGGGTATACTCCCAATACCCATCCACATTTCCAAAATTTGTAAGACCACTGAGGTTTGGAAGTTCTAGTGGCAGTTGGCTAGTGTATGATGAATATTTCAAGAATTAGATACTAACAATTTTAGTACTATGAGTGAGAACACTAGACAACCACATGAAAGTGGTTGATCATTTACACGTGTCTTTCTTGAGTAGCTTGTGTGTTTCTTGATAAAGCAGCAAGAGTCATTCCTTTATTTTTATTTTCATTTATAAGAGTAAGTGAAGATGTCCAAACCCTAACTTCATCTTTGGATTGACTGCATTGATGGGAGGTGGACTCATGACACAATCATGAGCGAGGACCACTTCGTTAACTATCTCCATTTTATCTTGGCATCGTTGGACACGACCAACCTACTGTCCAAGACATACGATCATTTCTTGTGGTGAACATAACCTACACTGCCACATTTTCTTTGTGCCACACCTAGAGAAGTTATTGAGATCTTATTTTTCATCATCGTCTTTAGTGTCTCATTATCTAGGAGATGACTTTGAGGCTGAGCTACCAAAGTTAGAGGCTAAGATTTTAGAGGAAGCTCTTGCTATAGGAAGGGAAGATTGGCTAGTCAAGGGTGAGGAAAAGGAGGACCTTGAAGAGGTCTTAGAGGAGTACCTTGAAGAGGACCCTAAAGAGGACTTAGAGGAGGACCTCGATAAGGTCACCTTTTGGGGGATTTGCTAGTGAGATCTTTTGACTTTTCTGACCCATGTCTAGTGTAGTGGTCACACACAAGATTAAAGGCTAGAGATTACTGCTCTGAGTCTATGATTCAAATTTTGTATGTATATTGTCATATTGCATTTTTCACCAGTTGTATTTTTGGCTATCTTAGGGTGGGATGTGTATTGTTTATATATGTTTTATGTTATTTTGATATTCTTCATGTATAAATTTCTTATATATATAGAGAGAGAGAGAGGCATTTATTAATTTTTTACGCTTCCAGTCTTTTATACATAAATTTTTTAAAATTGTGAATTTATTTTATTCATCTATATTTTTGCTAATGAAATTATTTTCCAATACTCAAACTCTTTTTGTTTCATGATAAAATATTTTTTCTTTTACACGATAACGTATAAAAAGTTTGAAATTTTTTGTCAAATTTTGCCATATTTCTTTAAGTCTCAAAATGTTTCACGTAATTAGAAGAATCGAAATGTTTTAAAATCAAATAAAAAGGGACATTCAATACATGTTTTACATATTAGAATTTTGGGATGTTACAATTGAGATGTTTCCTTATGTGATCAAGTACAAGAATGGTAAAGAAAATGTTATGCTTGAAGCATTGTTTAGAAGGTATGCATTACCTACTTATTTGCAAACTAAGTTACTTTTTTGAGATTATGAAGGATTTATATGTCAATGATTCTGATTTTGGTCAAATATGGAACTCATGTTTTGAATATGCTTTTGGGGATTATTGCAGGCAAGATGACTTCTTGCTTAAGAACAATGAGATTGCTTTGTGTGCCTCCTTTTTCTTGCATGAAATGTTAGTTAGAGAAACTCATGATGGTGGATTGATGGGACATTTTGGAGTTAAAAAGAGTTTAGAAATTTTGGATGAGCATTTTTAATGGCTTAACATGATTTAATCTTTAAAGAAGTTATGCATTTGCAAGGATTGTCTAAAACCATAGTGAGTGATAAAGATGTAAAGTCCCTTAGTCATTTTTGGCGAACCTTGTGGAATAATCTAGGAACAAAACTCTTATTTTCTATTGTAACACATCCTTAAATATATGGACAAAATGAAGTTGTAAATAGAACATTTACTTCCTTATTGTGTACTACCATTCAAAAGAATTTGAAATAATGGTAGAAATGTTTGTCACATGTTGAGTTTGCTTACAATATTTTTGTTCATTTTACTAATTCTCTTTTTGAATTGTGTATGGTTTAAATCTTTTGACTCCCCTAGATATTTTACCTTTGTCAATTAATAAGTATGATAATTTGGATGGAAAACATAAGGCAAATTTTGCTAGGAAGTTGTATGCCAAGGTCTGTGGTAACATTTTGAAGAAGAATGAGCAATATGCAAAACAAGCAAATAAGGATCGTGTTAAAGTGATTTTTGAATCTGAACATTGGGTGGTTTTATTTGAGAAAAAAAATCTATTTCCTACTAAAAGAAAATCTAAGTTGCAACCAAGAGGAGATTAACCCATTTCAAGTGGTGAAGCAGATAAATGACAATGCCTATAAGTTGAATTTACCAAGTGAATATGGTAATATAACTTCTACATTTAATGTGATTGACTTCACTCTGTTTTATGTAGGTGATTCACTCTATTTGATGTAGGTGATGAAGTTGTTTCAAAGACGAATCCAAGATGATAAAACAAACTTTGTAAAGCCCAATTGTGAAGACAAAGAAATGTTTAGAACAAATTGAATTAGAGATTGTAAAAAACTGAACCACTTTTTTATATGTTGATGAAGTTGTAAAAAAAATATTGGACATTTATTAGTAGGATATATTTTTTTATATTATCTTAGGATTTATTTCAATCCTATCTTTAATTTAGATGAGATTAGTATTTTAACTTATTTTATCTTTAGTTTAGGTAAGATTAGAATTTATTTTCTATTATTTTATCTTTAGTTCAAATTTCTTTTGAATTTGTTTTGTGTTATTTGTTTTTCTAATTTCTTATAAATAGGAACATAACAAGTCATATCATAATTAATTAAGTATTTTTTACTTTGTAAAAATTTCCTTTTCATTATTGGATTAAATAACTTTATAGTGTTGATTTTACCAACAAGTCTTGGTTAGGATCAAGTTCTTATTTCTATCTTTTTATTTGTTTTGAAGATAATTCTTAAGTCGATTCGTATCATTTTATTTCAATTTTTTTAATGCAAAATTTTATGATATAATAACAATATAAACAAACTTAAATCAACATAAAATTTTAATCAATATTATTACACAACATAACTTTTGATTTCAAAGTGACTCAAATTTCTTGATTTATAAGGTGGTAATTTTATAATATTCATATATTATAATATATCTTAAAGACAATTCCTAATTCTATTATTATTAGTTCAATCAAAATTATGCTTCTAAATTTAGTGTACTGCTCCAGTATATAAAACTTATATGCTATATACAAAATTTTAAAGATTGGTTTACTTTAATTTTTAATCAATCATACACATAAAATTGTTCTATATGCGATCCCACATATTAAATGATAAATAGAATTTTTAAATTTAAATTAATTATTGTCTAGTGTTTAAAACTTTATAATAAAAGATAGAAGAAAAATTTTCTTTAATGGTATTTAATGTATTTGGTCATTCCAACAAAAACTGTCTAGCTCGGCCATTGCTGTGTAATGCTTTCTTTACCTTTGTGTAATAATTTAATCCAACTCAACTTGCAAGTATCCTTTAAACTTTTCATTACCCTTTTGATTACTCCTTTTTTATATTGGCTTTTGGAGATCAGAGATATATAGTAAAGGTGATTAATCTACAAGGCAATGTTTTTGTCATCTATTTTAGTTTTATGCCTTTAGACATTTTCTCCTCTAGCCTTGAAACTTTATATACAAACCTCGTCAAAACTTCTAAACTTTGTGTAACTTTTTCTCTGGAATGGATAGATCTTCTCAAGTAATCATGTTCAATTTTTATGTTTATATTTCCTCATAGACATCAAATACGTAATATAAAATGGAAAAATAAAATTGCAAAGAATAAAAAGAAAATAGTTATCTTATTTCAAAATTTACACTTAGAAATAAACAAACAAATAAAATAAAATTGAAGATTAAGAATAACTAACTATTTTATCTTTTATATTTTAATATGGTTAAGTTAGATTGGATCGGACTGAAATTTTCAAGCGTGTTTGGTTTGTGTTAAAAACTTGTAAATTCACGTTCAAGGAAAGAGACAAAAACTTATTTCCCATTTGGTACTTTGAAAAGTACAAAACTCTCATTTGGGTTTCCAAGCACAACATAAATCTACAATAAGCAGATGGTAGAAATTAATTTTAATCAGTTCGGTGTTTCATTCTGACAAGAAGTAAAAAGTTCACCACTAAAATTTCACATTTTGTTACAATTGACTACACTATATGTATGAACTAATATTTGTTTCTCATCTTTCAACAAAAAATGTTTTAAGTAATTACCTGTTGGAGAGGCTTAATGAGGGTTTTATCCTTATAGTTGACATAAAACTTTGCCTTAGCCAAGAGCTCCATTGTTTTACAACAAACCTTTCAGATGTGATTGACTAAACTATTTTCACTAATTTTGATAAACTAATTAACTATTTTTGTTTTATATATAAGGACAATAGATGCCGCAACATTGGTGTGGGTGCTGATTGTTGGGATATTTTAGTACAAATTCATATTTAAGTTAATGTTTATGTATTATATATATATATATATAACTCAATTTTTTAAAATTTTAAAAAATATTAAATGGTTATCTTTATTAATTTAAATTTTAACTTATTTTCGTTAAATTCTCTCACACTATACACACAGAGAATTACTTCTATTCATTTTTCAAAAATCTAATAATTGTTATATTAAGTAATTAATTTTAATTATTAAATTTTAAAAAAATAAAAAATAATTAAGTAACTTGATCTCTCTTGTCTCTTTATATATATATATTTACAAATTTAATCCCTAGCATTGACTCAATCAAACAACCATTAATTAAAAATTTAGGTAAATCTTGCAAAAGTCGATGAGGAGAGATGATTTCATATAATTAATGGCGGTATACTTTCCGTTATTTTTTCAATGCAAGTAATCTCAGTAATAGAGTGGTCAAATAATCCCTTAAGTAATAGAGTGGTCAAATAATCCCTTAAGTAATAGAGTGGCCAAATAATCCCTTAAGTAATAGAGTGGTCAAATAATCCCTTATAAAAAAAAAGTATGGTCAAATAATCACATAAAACGTACATAAAGTGATTGCAGATGCAGAAGTTACTTATTTTGCATTGCAAAGAAATCAGAAGAATAACTCACTGAGATAGCAAAGTGTATACAAGGGTGTGTTGTCTTCTGAAGAATAATTTAAATAAGATAAACAGCTCCAAAAGAATGGAAGGTATGTTCATACTATTACAAAAAAATAAACAACCTTAAATAATTTGATTCTAATTTGATTTCTTCTGTATGGACCATTAACTGCACATAACTTAAACAAGCAAGAACAAATATCAAAATCTGTAGACAAAAGAACTGGAAGACAATCACAACATTCCCAAGAGGCTTATGTTGTTGGTTGACACAGGTGAGTGGCAAGCTGTTCTTCAATCTGCCATCGTTTATTTCTCTAGCAATTGATTCCACACTGCTCAACATCAGGACCAGTGACTTTTGTTGTAAAAGGGTCGATTCGGACCCACAACAGAGAGAAAATGGATGCAAGAAGAATGGACCAGACCACCACAATGGTTGGTGTTCTGTTCTGGCGTCCCATGAGACCTTTGAGGAAGGGGTAGAGATGGATGATCACCCAGAATGCAAAGAAAAGCTTACCAAAGAGGGGACCCCATGATTGGTAGCCACTATTGATGGCATAGGAGATACCTGCAACAACCCCCACCAGGTTTATGATGAGAAGTGTTGTGGGTGGGATGAGAAGAGTTGTCCATTTGAACATGTAGAGTTCTGCAAAATCTCCATCCTCATCTGATGCCTTTGAGGTAACAGTGAAGTTAGTATCAATTCCAGCAAGCACTTTGAGTAAACCTTGGAACACGGCAAAAAGATGGGCAGAAACACCACCGATAACCCAAAATTGTTCATTTCTCCACCACTCGTCAATTCCAACACCACTCCACCTCATCTCAAGGATGCCGGTTGCAAAGATGGACAGAAAGAGAGAGATAAACCATATACTTGCAATGTTACTAATCTGCAAACAAATAAAAGGTACAGCATTGTGTTACACAAGATTACATTTTGAGAAGTTATATGTATGCATGAGATGCTACAATTTACTAGGTCTAGAATGACAGTTTCAAAGTCTCATGTTAGTGGTGGTGAAGGTAAGTTCTGGGAGGACGATATAGGAGAATTACATGTAGCATAATAGGAATTCCTCAGTAATATATTTCCAATTTTAGGATGAATTAAGTCAATTAACCAAAAGAATTCTTAATCAAGAAAACATACATATGAATCATCTTGAACATTGTTCATAACTCATTTGGTTAACCATCCTAAATTGAAGATGGGCTTACTATATTCTATAATGTAATTCTCCCATTAGAGAAATATGTAACTTTTAAAGAAATATGTAATTTTTCAACATTTTAATAAACAAGTTGTCAGAACCAAGACAACATTGATAGCCCTGTGGCCCACTGTAAATCCTTCTATTACCAATATCTGCATCTCATCCTTTATTGTAAATGATGATTGTTCATTAAGTTACTTTTCTTTCACTCTTCCTTTCTCCCTCTCTATATTATTGATTATTTTCCTTTTAGTAATATATCCCATCCATAAGTCATCCACAATAAGATAATGAATGAACATGATAATTGAGAACAGTATCCAAATTAAGACTGCATGGTACGTGCTATATAGTATAGACTGAATTATATTAATGAAGAAATGACAAACCTGTGGAATAATGAACTTGTTAGTCAGGAGACAGACAGCAGGTAAGGTACAATACATGAGAAGGGGAATGGAAGTGACTGGATAGATTGTGGTGTTCACATATGCAAACCTCTCGAGCCACTTTAGCCTTCCACTATAACCATACCAGATAGGACAGTGTCGACTTAGAAGAATTTCCACAGAACCTAAAGCCCATCGAAGCACTTGGTTCAGACGATCTGAAAGATTGATAGGAGCAGAACCTTTAAACGCTGGGAGCTTGGGCATGCAGTATATAGACCTCCAACCACGGGCATGCATCTTGAATCCAGTAAGAATATCTTCTGTGACGGAACCATAGATCCATCCTATCTGTAGAACAGAAGACAAAATAGTGATTATCTTAGAAGATAATTATATTAATGCAGCTTGTTTCTTCTAATAACACACTCATTATATTACAGGCATCCATATTTACTGCAGAAATACTAATAACAAAAGAATGGTTGAGACAGAAACAAATCTGCTGATTGAATGTTAAATCAGCTTTTTAACTTTTATCTAGAGTGAAGAAACCACAAACTGACAAGGTCACTTTCATGAATAGCGGCCATGAAAAGAGTTTAACAAAATAAATTGGTTATGCAGCCAAAGTTCCCCATAGCTATGGATGGGAGGTGGATTGTGGATGAGAAGTTTATAGTTCTCAAGAATTTAGGTGTTTCTGAAGGGTGGATTGCTAAACCTTCATTTCTTGCTCTCTTTCATTAAATAAGTCAATAAGAGAAAAGGTAGGAGAAAATTATGCCTCTAGTGAAATCTCACACACGTTACTCAAGAAAGTAAAGGTTTTAAGGCTCCACCTTTAACTCTGTATAAAGAGGGTAATATATTAGGGAACTCTAAAAAGACAACGCTATACCAATTCATACTCTATCATATTTAAGTTTAATTCATTGTATCTTTGGTCCCTGAAAACACTAATCTGCTAACATGAATCTGATAACAGGATATGACTGGGAATAAGAAACATAAAAGAACATTAAACATAACAAAGTAACTCATACCTCACTTCCCCATTCTGTTTTATCCTCATAGCCACAACTGATAACATGAATAGCCTCCTTAAGAAGAGTTTCTGGAGTTGCAGATTGAGGAACGCCACCATTTTCCATGAGTGTAGAAGCAACAAAGACAGCAGATTGACCAAACCTTTTCTCAAGGCTCATTTGTGACATAAGTAGTGATTTCTCATCGTCAAATCCAGCACCTAAATAAAAAGAGTTGCATAAGAAAATGGTTAAGCCATTGAAAAGAACTGAAAATAAATTACCAAGCAAAAGAATAGACCAAGGAGATTATAAAATAGCTAGAACAATGTAGCATGTTAATAAGGCATATGCAATTTTACAGATGGGCCAGCCAGTTTAAGATGTAGTTGAGAATAAGAGTGTTTTAGATGAACGTTCTCTAAATGTTTTTCACAAAGCAGAAATTTATATATATATTTATGAAAAGGGGGTTACATAGCAGAGTACAAAAGAGCCCCTATACTACTGTCAGCAAGTACTACTAGATATAACAAAAGTCAGCCTTTTAAAAGGCTTGACAGCAGACATAAAATAATATTTCTAGCAGATGTTATGGGTAGCTAAGTTGAAGCTCTCACAGAATCCCGAGATCAAGCTACCATGCTCTTCCTTTTAGAATGGAATAGCAATAGATATAAATATCTTCATATAACAAAATGTGGCAAAAAATAGTTTAACAACACAGACCTACCAATGAAATGCACACAGAAGGCAAAAAAAAAGAATGACTGGCATACCTTCCACCCCCTCTTCTATATCCTCAAGACTAAAGATGGGCACAGTTGGGTCAACATTCTTGCTAGATTTTTTCTTGTCTGAGCCTTTCTTGCTAGATTTTGATCTCTTCTTTCTATTACCGCCACAGAGAGAAGAAAGCAACCCAGGCTTTTTATGCTTGGGTTTAATAGGAGGCTCGTAACCATACAAAGCTGTTCTATTAAAGACACATCCAGTACCCACATAAACAGGACCTTGAATCCCATCCAAACCTCTCAAGTTTATCTGTTCAGAAAGACACAAATTGAGGAAATAAGTAAAACAGAAAAGTTAAAGCCAATATATGTGAAGTACAAGGGATCATCCTTGCAACAAGAAGTTGAATATCATTAACATAATCTTTGATCCTAAAATCCAAGAGAAAACATATGAATATGGTGCAAGATACTTACATCAAAGAAAACAGTATTTCGATTGGCATATCGATCATTCCTATCAATACCATCAAACCTCTGCGGAAACTGGACATAGCAAACATTTTTCCCAAGGTTGGGATCCATCATAAAGCACATAGCTTCCCTCAAGGCTTTACTGTTGTTTATGTAGTGATCACAATCAAGATTCAATAAGAAAGGTCCATTAGTAAGGACAGCTGACACACGAACCTGAAACAGTTATATGAATCACTGTGGTGAGACAAATACATGAGTGGATATAAGTAATTTCCACATTTTCTATAGTTACTTACAAGTGCATTCATGGCACCAGCCTTCTTGTGATGTTGGAACCCTGGACGTTTTTCACGAGAAACATAGACTAAACGAGGAAGTTCATTACCCTCGGTGTCAAGTCCTCCACTTTGGCCCAAGAAAACCTGCAGATAAAGAATGGGAACTTAGTGAGTGACCTGCTTTTACCTCCCCTGAATTCCCGATCTAAATTTAACAAAGGCATGGAATAAAGTGTGTCAAATGTAATTAACTACAGAAAGTGAGAAATATACATAAATATCATTTACAAGAGTAAATGATTTTTAAACAGAGGTTTACAAGAGCAAACAGTAGAAACAATAGATAATATTAATTTCATCCCTCTAACATTTACTCCATCTAGGTAGATGAAACAAAACTTTTGAGAGATAATTCCAAAAATAATGAATGAAGCACAAAAGGTTGTTTTAAGAATTCGTTATCTCGAGAATTCAACCAACCAAAATAATATTAAATAAACAAATAAGCAAATACCTGAATCATTCCTGGATGGTCTCTAGTGTTGTTTCCAGGCCATGGCGTACCATCTTGCATCACCCATCCTTCTTCAGGAACCTTTTGTGCCTTCGCAACAAGTCCATTGATGCGAATTTTAAATTCTTCATATTCTCTCTGTGAAACAGAAAAAGGAATTGAACTTAAACAGTGTCTCTAAGAAACATAAGTGTGGGGTACATGCATAACCAGACCACAGAATAATCCACTTGGAACTCAATATCTCACCTTCATTGCTCTACGATCTTTGACAAATGATGGTTGAACCTTATCTTTCAAGTAGTCAATCTTCTGTGCAAAATACCACTCAGGTGCCCGAGGTTCAATGTTATATTTTTTGCAGAAAGGAACCCATTTCCTAGCAAATTCTGATGTCTCAGCCAGAGCTTCAAATGTCAACATAGCAGCACCATCATCAGAGACATAACAGGAGACCTTATCCACTGGGTAGTCAACAGCAAGAATAGATAGTACAGTGTTAGCAGTCACAAGTGGGGGCTCTTTTAATGGATCAACAGTACTGACAAAAATGTCAACAGCTGCTAGCTGTGATGGTTCCCCTTCCCGATCATATCTGCAACTCACATGGTGCTTGTGTTAAAAAAATATCATAATGAAAAGGAAAATAATGAAAAATGTCAAATGGAAGTTTTTATAGAAAGAGAAAGTTGTGATCATCTAGAAAGGCCCTACTACCTTAGTGCAAGTCTGTCAAGATATGTTTCACGGTTCACAGGGAGCCACTTGGGGAATTGATCCAATATCCAAGACATGGCAAACCAAATCTCACATATAACTGATATCAACCACAATGCATATGCATTGGGCACAGGATTTGTTATTCGATAATGCAGAAAAATGCACAGGATAACTAGCCGCAGAGCAATGACCATACGGTATGGATTGATCCTTGATGATGGAATAGAAACCTTCCTGGAGAGGGGTTGCCGAGCCTCATCATTCCTGCATAATAAAAACAATTTATTTAGTCCTGTCTCACACAGAAATCTGAAGACAAGGTACAAGCATTGGTCTCATACCCAAGACTTTTGTATGACTATGCTAATTTAACACAGTTATTAAAAAAAATTACAACAGGAAGTACAAACTTTCCAAGCATCAGTCATGTATATTACTGAAAGAGATGATATTTGTAACTGCCAAAAAGCAGAATAACAGTGACTATGGTATAAATCACACATGACATTCAAAATAGCTCTTCGATACCAACAGACAGAGCTATGAGTAAAGATATTCACAACAGAAATGAAGCAGCATATATTCTTATATTTAAATAAAGATGTACTCACAACAAGGAATCGTCCACAAGTACATCAGTACTAGCATCAATATCTCCAGCTCCTCTTTCAGAAGTAGCTTGGCCTGTGCTCATTGGAGGAGCGACATTCTTATCTTGCTTCATTTTCCATCCATCAACTCTTTCTTTCCATGCCACATTGCCCAATCCAGGATCCCCAACCCTAATATTTGCTGCAAAAATATAACAACCAGAATGCCCAAAATCACTATCAGACAGCTAAAGAAACTAGAAATATAACAATGACAATAAATGAAAATGCGCATAGTTCAAGAGTGGGGAGGAAATACGTGATTGATTAAGGTCAGACGAATATTGAAGATTATGGACACGCTTCACACGCCCCCCTGGTGATGCCATTGACAGCCTCTCAGGTGAGGCTGCAGATAATTCTCCAGAAACCTGAAATTGAAGATATACCAAAGAAAATCAAATTTCAAACTCCATGCAAAGAAACTTGCTAAAAGGGGGGTGATGGAGAAAGGGGACATTTTAATGGTTGGGTGTGGGAGTGGAGAAAAACATCACAGAGGAACCTAGTTGAACTACCTCTTGTCCACCGGAGAGCAGAGGAATGTGATTGTGAGAAACTTCCTTATCATAATTTGGAGCACCAACCTCCTCTGCTCGCCCATATGCCATTTGCCAGCCCAACATGCGCTCTGCAATCTTCTGTTTTTCATTCTGATTTTCTGAATTGTAGTTGAAGTCACTTGCACCATCATCAGCACCCCCATCCTCTTCCCGGTCTCCAAGAATTGCAGGACTGCCTAGAATCGATAAAATAAACAGGGTAATTACTAACTGGAGTGAAAAGGTAGAGGTTATTCACATATGGACTGGGTATAGCAAATCGAAACAACAAACTTTATATCATGAAATATACATTGTGTGCAAGAATGAATTTATCTTGCAGTTAAACAATCCAGATGGTGGAAACAAAAGGATGCTGTGTTAGGGGGAACTGGTATGGAAAGCAAAATTCTCAAGCATCTAATTGTTTTTTTATTCTGTATTGCAGTTTGCACTATATAGTTAAGGAATTACAGTCACAAAGATGATCAAAGCCAATAGCTTAGGTGGCTGGTGTCTTCTCTTAATTCTAGATTAAGCAGTTTGAATAGGTCATCAAGTACAGATGAATTCTTCTATGAACTATTGATACACTATGCAGATTTGGGATGAAAAAAGGTAAGAGCCTGACTATGAATTATAGGGGCAAAGCACTGCAGTTTACAACTACCAGCACTGTCCTTTGTATATTCCAAGAGTGAAGGACTTGCTTGGGTTTACAGGCTTTGTTTAGTGATTTTAGTCTAACGCTTGTCATGGCTATAGAAGTCCGAGTACTGTAGTTCACTGAGAAAATGCTCTTCAAGCAAAAGGATATATTTTCTCTTAAATAAGAATCTAGCCCTAGCATCTTTCTCACTCAGTTCATATGAAACAGGTCAATTTACTACCAAGCAAACTTCATATTCTCAAGCATATCAACATCTCCCCTTCCTTTTGTTTTACGAATCTTGTATTATATGCTTAAAGAATATTGAAAATTGCATTGTATTATACAACAGCTTTTATCCTTGCTTACCTTTGTGCCTCTTGTACCGGGTCTTGCACTGAGGGCAAGACTGATTTCCATCCTTCCTTTCATATTCATAGCACGGCCTGCAGACAGGGAAAGCACAAACATCGCAAGCAATGAAAGGATCGCCATTCGCATTGTTCCCAATATTATCACCACAGATCTGGCAGACTTGGCCACCTAATGTTTTCATTGGCTTTGCCTGCATATTTGAAATGACACCAAAATGTGTCATTAAGCATCAAGGAATAATAATGGCACAACAAACAACAGCTTCTCATACTAATTTAGGGAAAATCAAACAAAAAATTCATATAACATTATAACTCACCCCAGCTTCTCCTTCTGACTCCATCATAGACTCTTACTAAGCTCTATCCAGATGCCAATAAGGGATCAAAAGATAGTTCAAGCTCAACAAGATACACACATTATTTAAAAGCCTTATGCACTTTCTAATTGCTCAGAAGATCAGTTTGGAAGATTCCTCTCTTCTAAACCACTCCTAGTCCCACTTCAGAAGCAGCTCCTTCTCTTGATATAGAAATTGAAGCTCGGATCTGTATAAGACCTGTGGATAAGACAGTGAATCAGATCATAAGGTTCCACCAATCATTATCAACAGTTTGCAACATAGAAAAAGAAAATAATTAGATCTCTAAGACCTCAACAGGTTGCTTGGAAAAGGTAAATGAAATGAGGGTCAAACTTATGTATGACTGAGGCAACAATGCACTTTAACTCACCAAAGGCAATAAAACAAATGTTCCTTCCCTATGATGCCAAATCTACTTCAGAAAACAAACTCATGGTTTACATTTTTCCCAACTTCCCCAGCAACATAAACCAACATTTTGAACATTGCATCAAAGACTCACCTCAAAAAGAGCAATCTTTGCCACCAAAGTAGATGGATCACTCAGATTGTGACAACCCCAGATGAAATTCCTGGGCAGTGAAGCCAATAACTGGATCAAAATACACCCCACTTGAAACTCAAAGAAAGTGAGAGGAAGAGACAGAATCAGGAGCACCCCAATTCGGCAATTCCCATCAAGGAATGAGACAACACTCCCCAAGATTCAGAACTGAATAAAAGAGACCCCAGATCGAAAATTGACCGACAGAGAGAGAGAGAGAGTAACTAATGATAGAGAAATATTTCTCTCTCTGTCTGTGTCTATTCTAAAAGTTTAAGCTTTCTTTTTCTATTTGCATTGCATGTGCATAGCTGTAATCGTATATAAAAATATGCAAATGGCTTAAGCATGACGAAAGGGACAATGTAACTACGAACTTGACTATTATGCCGACACCGACACCAAAGAGAGGGAAAGTGTGTGAGTTGGAGCTTGAAACCTAACGGATCTGCATCGTACCCTCAATCATTTACTTCACCCACCCTATATTTTTTCTTCTCCAAAACTCTCTAATATTAATAGAGAATAAAGAATAAGATGACAAAATAATTATACAACAATTCAATAAGATAGCAATTATTTTGATATATTATATAGAAAAATGTCAATAATATGTTTTCTAATCATTCATAAACACATGTTCTTTTTATTGATGAGTGAAGTTTATTAAAAATTTAGATATTTTATCTATTTTGCATTTTATTTAATGAGTTTTATTAACAATTTTATTAATTTTAACTAAAAAAATGTTGATAATATATTTTTTAATATTTTTTTAGAGAGATCTAATATATTAAAAAAATAAGCAAGATTTATTAAATAAAAATTATGATCCATAAAATTTGATAATGTAATAAATTTTAGTTAATAATAAAAATACATTTAAAAAATGTGATGTTAGATTTTTCTATACTTAATAATAAAGAAATTAGAAAAAACATGTTATTTTTTGTTTGGTATAAATAATTTAAAGAAAAAGATTAAAGAAAGAAGGAAAGAAAAGTATAAAAGTAAAAAAAATGTTAATTGTTTGATATATGGAATTGTAATAAAATATTAAAAAAAAAATAGGTGAGATTTAAAAGAATTTTTTTTTTCCACATAGACAAATAACTATTTACACATAAATGATTGTATAATATGCAACATACTTGATTATATGTTTCGTAACATAATTTGTTATATTACAAAATATAATATAATTGATTATTCTATTTTTTAAAAATTTCTCTTTTTTATTTCTTTTAAATTAAACATACACAATTTTACTTATTTTTTTATTTTTCATTTTTCATATACTTACATCCTCTTTCTCAGTTTCCTTCCTCTCTACTACATCCTCCTATTAATTCTTCTATTTATTTTCTAAAATAAGTATTAATTTTTATTTCCAATAAACTAAATATACTCTTATTTAATATTTTTTAAAAAAATATTAAAATTTATAAGAAAGCATTATAACATTGCTCCTTCTAACTTTTACTCCACCTTTCTACAATCTTTCCCATTATCCTTTATAGCAAACATTTATATTTTCAAGACATTAAATATATCTACTTTTTCATCCAATATTTATTATGAAAAAATGGTAAGAGGATGAATCAAGAATTATTCTAACACCACAATACATTTTTTGTTTAGAAAATGAGGGAATTGTATTGAGACATGAGAATCTAGAAGGGTGAACTTCCAAGTAGACAACAGCTGGAGATTGAAACACGGCAAATCAATGTATGGTCTAAGATTTTTATTTTTTTTATTTTTATATTTTTTTTTACGAGTTGACTGTAAGATCTAAGATGCTACATTTTCTTGGGGACATACTGTTGCTGTAAAAAGTTTTTGACTTACCATGCCACGTCATTAACCCAATTCCAGAGTAGGTAGGTAAATAAAATAGCTAATAATACATTAATTGTATTTCCGTGTTTACCACAAATTATTTATAAATAAAATATTAAATATTAAATATTAAATATTAAATGGTTAGACAACATGCACTTATACATTGAGGGAATGATTTATTTAGTAAAAATATTTATGTTAGATTCTTATTGTGTGTCTAAAACTTTTTAAATCAGCGATAATAAGAGTATCGTAAGTGGAATTAATTTTTAATCTAATAGATTGGAAAATATGTGAGGGAGAATTAAAAAATATTAAATTTTATTGGTTGATATTCTTTATTTTATATTATTATAATATGAGGTAGTTCAAAATTAAAGAGCAAAACAAAATATTAAGATTCTGAGAAAATAAAACATTTTTTAAGTTTAAGAGAATGGGACTTCTTCAAATTACGTTAAGTTTGAAGGAAATAGAGTATTAATAGAGTTATATAATATGTTGTATACTTTATAATAAGTTTGAGAAATGCATATTTTATATTACTTTATAAAAAATTGATTTATATGATGTGATTTAAATTGATACTAATGTATGTATGTAGAAAAATCATAGCAAATTGAGCGTAAATTATATAATAAAATAATAACATTATTATTTTACAATGACAGTAATAAAATAATTATAACAAAATATTTTATGGGTGTATAATATTTTACAAAAGAAGAAGTATTAGTTTATATCGCAAGATTCAACATTCTTATATCATTTAATAACTTATATAACTCTATATAGGAATGAAGTTATTTTTAAAATATTTTAAAAAAAATTACTTTATATTTTTATTATTAATTTTTAAAATCTAATAATTTTAATGTGTAATCTGTGTCTTTTACAATTTGAAATAGTCTTTTTCACTATGCATATGAATAGTATTTTTTTTTTTAATTATGTCCTTTATTTTTTTATATTTTATCTTTTATTTTATATTATTTATACTTTGTTGTATTGCAACGTATAAATAAATTTACTTGTTCGTTGTCAATTATATATTACTATGTATTAAAAAATCTGTTACTAATACATATTAAAATAGATTATCCTAACCTTATTTAAATAAATTGCAACTAAAATCAGATATATCACCTTAACTTTCATTTAAAGTCAACATAAATATTAGAACAATCTAACCAACTATTGATTTATTTTTTAATATTTTTAATTAAATTATAAAATATCATAATTTTTAATTAATTAAAAATAAAGTTAATTCAGTATTTGATATTTACAAAACAACTTTTATTTTTAAATCACATGATAAAATTATTTAAAAATTAAAAAATTATTCTTTGTTTACTATAACTGTCAAAAAATTTTAATACATTTCAAAAAATACTTTTTGAAAGCCAATTTTTAGAAGAAAAAAATGGAACATAATTTATTTTAGGTTAATATGTATTTGTTATGCATTCATATACTCGCTTTCTTAATTTCCTTAAAAAAAATTTAACAAAAAATATAAAATTATGAAATTTTGAAAACACTTAAAGAAATATGAATCTTATTTATATAATAAAACTTTCATCATATTGATGTAAAATCCTTCAAGTAAAGTAATACATTCCAAAAAGTACTTTTTAATATATTAAATTTTTAATACATTTAAAAAAATATTTTCTGAAAGTTAATTTAAAAAAAAAAAATTTAGGGGGAAAAAAAAGAACATTAATTGCTTTTAAGTTAATATGCATTTGTTATGTATTGATATATTCATTTTCTTAATTTCTTTAAAAGAAACCTAACAAAAAATATGAAATTAGAAATTTTAAAAATATATAGGAATATAAATCTCATTGATACATTAACACTTCCATCACATTTATGTAAAATCATTCAAGTAAAATAATCATTAAAATAATGTCTCATTTGTTTATAAAATTATTTCTTTAGTCAAGAAATAAACCATTATAAACATACAACCAAGTATCCAAATTGTTTACTATTACAACACAACAATATAGATTGTCCAAATTCTACAAAAATTATATCTTAAAGATATATTTCTTCCCCTTAAAAAATGACTTTCGAAAAATATTTTTCAAAATTAGAACGATGTCATTGATTTTTCGATGGTTCCGACGCATGGCAAACGATTCAGTCAATACCACCTTCGAGGTTATGACAAAGGACCATCCTCTTCAATCAGCGTATTGTTTGCCATTGCTTTGTTTTCTTCAATTTGTTATATTTTTTTAAAAAAATATGATATATGAATTAAAAAATTATGTGTTTCTCTGATTCGATTTTGTTATTGATGAATTAGATTTGATTGTGGATGAATTGTTAGCGATTGTGCAGGGAAAGGTGGAGAAAGGAAAAAGAAAACAATAAGGGAGGATTGTCTGTTAAATGGGGGACCATGGCTTGGTAGTTCTGAAGAAAAGAAGAGGAAAAAAGAAAAGAAAACCAAAGTTAAAGGGTTTGCTTGAACAAGAAATAAGGGTAAACCCAAGAAAGAGAATATATATATATATATATCAAAGATTTAAAAGTAACGATTTGTAAGAGACTTCGGTGGGAGACATGAACAAATCTCTCACGCTAGTCTAGCGCAAAGTTTGTATAGACAATCAAAGAAAAACTGATGCAATAGTTAAACTTTAATAATTTATTAAAAGGTATTAAACAGTTATTGCATGTTTATTAAAAACTAACAAGTTTTAAATGTAAAAAAAAAATAAAAATTATATACCCTTCGTTTCTTTTCCATGGTGATATATTCCATTTTAATACTACTAGGCATCTTAGTAACTTTTTAGTCAAAAGAACATACACGCCGTCATACAAAAAAACTTGGCAATGGCACTAATACAACAAAAGTTTCAACGACTATTCATTTAAACTCGATCCAAGAAAACTGCATTGACCAAGAAGACTTTTTTCAATGAACAGGTTCAGAGATTGCTACCATATTGGGACTGAGCTGAACTTGTTACTACTGAACTTGACCCTCACTGCATTGCCTCTTGAAATTCAAGGCCTCATCTGCTAGAAACTCACTATAGAAACAATTCATATTAGATGCAAACTTAAATATAATTGTAGTTCTTTAAATTTCAGAATGTCTTTTTATTTTCTCAAATTAAAATGTGTATTTTTTAGTTCTTTAAATTTAAAAATATCTTTTTATTCTCTCAAATTAAAACATGCGTTTTTACTTCTTTAAATTTGTAAAATATTTTTTTAATCATTTCTGTAGTAAAAAAATAACTACAAATTGTGTATTTAAATTGTTAAAAATCATTCAAAAAAGACTAAAAAAACATTTTATGAATTTGAAAGACTGATAAAATACAAATTTTAGTTTGAAAAACTATAAAAGACAGACACCGAACTTAAGAAACCAAAATGGGGACTAGAAAAGAAGTGATAAATGCAAAAATCTAGCAAAAACATACAGAACACTCACCAAATACGTTCAGCCATCTGTGATGGTTCCCATCTCGGACTCCATGGATAATCAGACATAAGCCGTGACTTCATAGGTGCCATTTGCGAATTAAAATGCTACAAAAAGGAAATAAGGAAATCACTTGTATAGTACATCATGATTATGTCACAAACATTCATTATTTCTACTATCCTGCTTTGAAGATCATCCTAACAATCCTAACAAAATAATTTGAGTACTTTGTCAATTAAAAAAATGTTTCCATGTTAACCATTTAAAGTACAATACAATACTTCTTTGAAGAAAAAGAGCACAATAGTTTTTAGCCGGTTTAATTATATTTTTAGTCTCTCAAATTAGGAGGACAAGTTTTTTTAGTTCTTTAAATAAAATTTTACATTTTTTACCCCTCAAATTCAAAAATTGTTTTTTTGGTTCCTTTGACAGAATTTTTTTGTTCTTCTCTCAAATTCTAACAGACTAAAAATAGTATTTTTCAAATTTGAGATTAAAAATACAAATATTTCGTTGTTTATTCTCTTATAACATGGTATCAAGAGCCTCTTGAAAATCGTGCATGCCAGGTGGATCCATTGTCCTTAATAAAAACTTCTTTTAGCAAATCGTTTTCACTTTTTTGGTTCGCTGTTTTTCAATCACCTTTCTGTTTTTTGCAATCTTTCTAGCATGTGGCCCTATCCTTGAACTTGTTTTTTTTTCCAATCTACACAATCCTAGTGGTCATGTTAGTGTTTGACAATCCACGTGCTCTCACACGCCATTTTTCTCCAACCCCAAACAGTGTCTCCTGGCAGCGCAAATCGACTTGCAACTTTTGGCAACAACCTCCTCTATCCTGGACGACCCTAACCTTGTAGTTTTGACCTCATTGGACGTGATTAGGTGGATTCTCTCTCCAAACAGGTTGCTTTCTCTCTCACATATGCTATTTTTAGGTACTATTTTGCATGTTCATCTGCTATGACATCCAACACCTCTACTTCGCTTCCTACCATTTTTTTTCCAACATGTTAGTGTCTATTAAGAATATGGATGGTTTTAATTACTCTATCAAAGTCTTTGAAATTGGTTTGTGGATTAGTGGGTTAGGATATAAATCCTATCTTACTACCTCTATAGATTTCATAGAGGAAACAGAGCATGAGCAATGGCAAGAAATTGATGCCTAATTCTAGAATGTTCTTAAATCAACGATTCACCCGTCGTTGATTTTCAGATCCTATAAAACTGGTGAATCAATTTAGAGTAAGACTTGTGCCCTCTACACCAATGCCTATATAGCGTGTGTCAGGATCTAATGACATTGATTACTCCCTAATGTTTTGATGGCCTTATGTCTGCTTATCTGGGTTGTGCTCATGCCACTTTGCATGATTATAATGAACTCCTAACTCCTGCTGCATCCAATTCATGCAAAGTAGGAATTAGAAAACTAAAGCATCTTCTTTATGACCTTGGCCCTATATGACTTGCCCCCGAAATACTCTATGATGTGTGATTAAATTCTTGGGTCACTCGTACCCTTGACAATGACGTCTGCATCTTCTACCCTTCTCTGCATTCCACCCAAATCTGCCATGGAATCCCCTACTTCCACTCAATGTTATCAATAGCAAATGACAAAGCATTGCAGAGAGCCCAAAATCTTCCATATACATATGGCGAATAGCGCGGCGACATATGGCAGAAGACATGGCGGATTGGGTTATTCACGACTAACACAAATTGTAAGTTTTGGGTTGGATTGACTTTGGGTCTAGTCATACGACCCAACCTATTCATTTAAAAAAAAAAAAAAAAAAACAGGTTTCGAATTGGGTTAGATCACGTTACATGACCCGAAAACGTCATCTTCTTTAGGTCGACGAACCCGCAATGAACCCACATTCTCCATTTTTTGTCATAGTCGTTGACAACGCCATAGCCGCTAATGAAAAACAGCCACCATTGCATGCCATATGAAATCCGCCTCGCCACGGCCATGTCATGGAGGCTGGAAGGATTTCAGCCACTGCATCCCGCCATAGCACTATCATGGTCGCTATTTAACATTGCTTCCACTTCAAGCAATACTTTTGTCCTTGCCTCTCAAAGTGGTAATTCTAGACGCTCACGCACAAGCTCCTTTAACTCCAAGAGTAAGTATAAATGTGACCATTATCATCATAATGGTCATACCATTTATTGGGCTAGAAGTTGCATGGTAAACCTCCTTATCCAACAAATACTGCTCAGGCATCCATTCTTGATCCACCTGTGCCACCTACATTACCACTTGATTAGCCACGCATAAGTCCTACTTTCATGAGGAATTTCTCTGTTGGTATAAAAGTTGACAAACTCCCAACATTACTACTTCGATAGCTCACAGATAAATCTTCTGCTTGTTTCTCTCAATCCCCTTCCCTCGGTCCTTGACTAATTGATTGTAGTGCATCTGACCACATTACTAATAATCGTTCTCTTTTATCTTCACTTAACTACAAATGACCCTTTTTCCTCCATTGCCTTTGCCAATGGTACTAAAACACAAGCCTTAGGCATTCGCATTACCCATTAATTTCCATCGCTTATTGTTCACTCTATTCTTTATGTACCTAACTGTCCTTTTAATTTACTATATGTCACTCGTCTAACCCAATCACATGACTTTTTTCTCACTTTGACTAAACATTTTGTGACCTTACAAGAACAGATCTCGGGACAAACAATTGGCATCAAACATGAGTCGCATACTCTTTGTTTCACCATCGATATATGTCTATTGTCTCTCCAATGATGATTCATGCTCAATTAGGACATCTTGGTTTGCTCAAACTACAAAAGATGGTGTCACTTGTCTAGTTTACATTGGGAATCATGTCAATTAGGGAAACACACCGTGCCAGTCAGCAAGTTATGTCTCCCTTTTCCTTAGTTTACTCCGATGTTTGGGGTTCGTCTTGTATTGAGAGTGTGTCTGCTTTTTGCTATTTTATATTTTTTATTGATGATTTTTTTTCGTTGTACATGGATTTGATTAATGAAAAGTCAATCTAAATTATTTTCTATTTTTGAGAAGTTTTATAATGAAATAAAAACACAATTCAGTACACCTATCGTTCTCTTTGCAATGATAATGCTCATGAATAATTGTCTCGTCAATTTTAATAGTTCATGGCATTTAAAGAAATTCTCCATCAAACATCTTGCCCCTATACACCTCAACAAAATGGAGTGCTTGAACACAAAAATTGGCATCTCATTCAAGCTACCCGAACCCTTCTCATCCATCATCTTGTTCCCCATTCCTTCTTGGGTGATGTAGTTCTCACGGCTTGCTACCTCATTAATCACACGTCATCCTTTGTACTCAATGATCAAGTTCCCCACTTTAAACTCTTTCCAAAGTCTCCTCTCTACAACCTTCCCCTACATGTCTTTAGTTCTACTTGTTTTGTTCACAATTTCACTCTAGGTCATGACAAACTATTTCCTACTCCTTCAAATGTGTCTTCCTAGGTTATCATCATTTTAAAAAAGGTTATCATTGTTTTGTTCCTGATATTAACAAGTACTATTGATATCTCCTTTTTGAATTTGTCCTATACTGAGTCTATTAACTCTAATCTTGACCTATGGAGTCTTGTCTCTCCTAGTCCACCTGTTCTTCTTCTCCTTCCCTCACCAAATGACTCTGCTCCAACCCAGGATGATCCTCCAACACCTTTGCCACCTCTTCAAGTGTATCAATGCTGCCCTTGACCACTAGACATTATGCCTCCTTCGCCTGATGAGATAGTAAATGTTGACTCTTCCTCAATTTCACCTCCTGCACCAAATTTGAATTTGTCCAATGACTTTTATTGGCCTATTGCTCTTCAAAAAGGTATACGTTCAACATGTAACTTATCCTCATACTATACTAACCTTAGTTACCATCGTCTTTCTCTTACACATTATACTTGTTTGTCTTTTTTGTCTTCTGTTTATATTCCCAATACTCCAAGTGAAGCATTATCACAACCAGAGTGGAGGCAAATGCTAACTGGGTTGGCTCACCCAGCGATAGACGCTCCACTTAGAATATTGTGTTTTAGTTGGAGACAATTTGATATCTCTTGGAAAAGCAAAAAGAATGTTATGGCAAGATCAAGTGTCGAAGCAAAATATAGGGTCATGGCATTAGTGGCATGTGAACTCATATGGCTGAAGTAGTTTCTCAAAGAACTCAAATTCAAAGAGGACTCACAAATGACTATCATATGTGACAACCAAGTAGCTTTACATATTGCTTCTAATTCTATCTTCCATGAAAAGACCAAGTACATTGAAGTTAACTATCATTTTATAAGAGAGAAAAACTTGAATCTGGAGACATTACTACAAGCTTCGTTAATTCTAGTGATAAGTTGACAAACATCTTCACTAAGTCTCGGAGGGGACCAAGGATTAGTCACATTTGTAGCAAGTTGGGCATATTTGATTTGTGTGTTCCAGGTTGAAGGGAAGTGTTGAAAATAAAAAAATAAAATATAATGTAATTTAGTGATGAAAATAAGGAAATAAAGTAGGATGTAATTTAGAAAATAAAAAATTTAGACATATTATCTTGGATTTAGAGAAAACTATATCTCTTCTAATTTATTGTAATAAATCTTTTTTTGCTTATATAAACATTCATCCATTATTGTTTAGACACAGTTGCAGCACAACATTTCTTTGTTTATTCTCTTGTAACAATTTCTATACAGTAAATAGCGCTCAATCTTAACTTTTCAAACAAAAAACTTGTAGGAAAGTGGAAACAAATATAACCTGTGAACTTTGAAGCATAATAGCCGGTTGTTGCTTTGGAAATTGAGTTGGAATTAGAAAGTGTACCTAAATAAGCAAAACCATCAGAATTTTGTTCAAGTGCAAAATCAATAACTACCGAGAAACTAAGAAATGAAAAAATCCATACAAGATATCAGCATGAGGCTTATAACATAAAACTATCAGAAGACTGAATTCATGTGTTCAAACTTTATAATTATATGGCAGTACCATTTGTATGGGTGACCAATCCAGAAACACTGATATTAGTTATATACGATTTAGCATGTATAATAGTCTCATGAAGTTAAGAGTAATTACATTCGGTATCCCTCTTGTTTGTAAATAGTAATACCCTTCCTATTAGTTAATATTGGAAGACAGAGTTAAGGGAAATTGCAAAACTTGACACACACACACAGCTGTGCCTCTATCCTTCTCTTTACTGCATTTTCATGGCTTTACCAAGAATTAATGAGCTCTCCACCTGAAGCATGCCCTTTTGCTTTCTTCTATATATATTTTGTTAGCATCTATTTTGAGCACAAAATGAATGGATGTTTTTTGGGCCTTTGGCACTGCAAAGCTTGCATGTAGGACTGTTATATTGAATCAACACTGAATATTTCCTCTATTGTTCCTCTTGTTCTGTCATAGAAAGGTATTTCCTTCAGACAGTATCCAAATAACTAATAGCATTCAGGACAAATACTTTTAAGAATCATCATCAAACAAAAAACATTTCTGTCAGACTTCTTGTTCTGTCATACTATGATATGCAACCCATCTTTTTGAGGAAAAATACATGGCTGTGTCAAGTAAACCATGCAGCATGTTTGAGTCCTTCAGCACAGTACCCAAATAACTAAGAGCATTCAGGTCAATACTCTTAAGATTCATCATCAAACTTGAAACTTTTTGTCAGACTTCTTAAGCAGTTTAGCTACGTAAACGGCAAATAAATAATTATTAAATATTTTAAAAATTTATAGATGGCAATTAAACCAAAAAGATAAATATCATGATAATTGAAAATAGTGGTATGTTCAATTGGGGAATTTTGGCTTTGAATTGGCACCCTTCCAATGCAGATTGAAAATGGTGGAATATGGATACATGGTTTAATCTCAATATGCATGACATGAAACTTAGCGAAGAGTGATTACATTATGCTTTCACAGAATAGGGAGGGAATTTTACAATAAGTAGCAATTAGAGTTAGAAACTTGAAACAAACATTTTTTATGAATATTCTAGAAGTTTTATGGATTATCTGAATTGGATTAGTTTGATCCATGATCTAAATGACCTTTCTGAAAAGTGGTTTTTCAGAGTACAGCCTCGTTTGATCCCTGTTGCCTACCTCACCATGTGAAAAAACAGACTTTTGTTGTATTCAATTTGGAAAAGAAGTGACCATTGATAAGTACCTTGGGGGATCCACACCACAAAAGCTAATAAACACCACACTAGAATCTCATACTTCTAAGGGACGAAAATCTCATGCATTGCAATTGGATCCTAACATCCCATCATACTCTGCAGCCCTAGTGCACTTGTAGGCTAGCTATGCACTATCCTTTTGACTAGTCCTGAGTCAACAGTGCAATGTCGGTGTCACCACCCACCACACTGCTCTTTTGTAGCTGAGACGTAATGGAAAGCTCTAATGTCAATTGGTAACAATAACTTCAAGAGAATCACAACACAAAAGTTAACCATTGTAGTCAGAGAGCCCAAGGTCTTATAAAACCTGCACTAGAATCTCATTACTTTCAATGTGGGACTCAACCATATCTTCTGTTACATTTATGTTACAACGGAATTTCTTGTGCTTCTGCAAATGAGCCCCATTCACTAGAAGAGTCTCATCCAACAAGGAAAAGAAAGTCTGAGTCTCCATCATTTAGTACATTGATGAATTTCTGCACATTAAAGACACCATCTTGTTGCAAATCGCAATGATCCTTACCCATTGATCAATGGCAACTTTGAAACTTGCTCAATGGCAGCATACATAACATCCAAAATCTCTACATGGCCACATCATTCACATTCACAGATAGAGCCATGCTCTGCACTAATATACAAAGGATGTGATAGGAAATTACTCGGACACTTTTCATGAAATGGGTTATGAAAATAAGAGCTAATATTATCTTGTTATTTGACAATGATATACCCACAACTGGCAGAATTTTTCCAGTTTCCAGGCTAACAGATGGTAGGAAGATTTTGTCATGTCACTGCAAAACCTAAGGGCAAGTGGGTAATTCTCAAATACACATCACACGTACTCACTCTAAACCTCAAGGAATGTGAGTGTAATTTACTCAAATTTCTCTTTTGGCCAGCCATGAGACTTCCATCAAATCAAAAGAAAGATACCAAGATTTCTGCCCTAATTTAGTCGCATGTTACCAATGTCTTTAACTAACAGAAGTTATCACATGTAGTTATGGGATAAATTTCATGGGTAAAACATTTTAACTTTTCAAAAGCACGCTTCTGTCACAACAAATACACAGACATTCAAGTAATGAGTGTCATATCTTACCAGGAATGTGAAAACACCAGATGCAGAAAGAAAAGTTGCCTTCCTGCAAAATACCTAGAAACAGAGAAATCAGAAGTTAGCAATTAATATAAAAACAAAGCAACCCTGGTAATTTGAGAATAAGTGTCACAGGCAGATACAGCATCAGCTTCAACTGGCCTTCCAAATGGACTGGCTAATGCTTCAATGAAATGTCTTCTAACTTCAATTAATGAAACCGCCTCTAAGACCTAAGTTCAAAGCAAATTTAATTATTGATATTAGTTTTAACATACACGAGGATGCTCATTAAGCACTAGAAAGTGCATATTAAACTAATAATAAAATACACAGACATTGTAAAGATAATCTCAGCTCACCTGTTTCCCCAGATATTCTTCCAGATTTGGAAGATATTCTGCCAAACACCTTTGAATAATAGATCAATAATGAAAGCAAAAATATTATCAAAACCTATCTCAGTCTTGTATATGCATTGGTGTGGAATGAATACAATAATAAAAAATTGAAAAGCTTACATCCCATCCAACCAAGAAGGTAGCTTGACATCATCAATGGAAAATACCGCTTTTAGCTCAGAAGAAGATACTAACTTCAGGCGAGGAGCTGAAGGCGCTGACATATATTTTCTTCCAACAGGATATACAACCTAGGTTTAACATATCATAAATTGTTTGTTTGAAGGCTGAGTGAAAAATTCAAAAGAATATTTAAAGAAAGAAACAAAAGCACCTGTAAGTATATCTTCTGGGAATATCTCCAGGGACAGCACGACACCATCTTGTTTATGTTCATGTCCAGTAGGGGCACAGCAAATTTAACCTCCTCTGACTATACTAAAATGTAAAGTCATAGAAGTCAAGAATATTGGCCAAAGGCTACATTAATTTGGTCATCCATCCATAAGTAGATCATAGAAATATTAGCACATTTTTTCTGAAGAAATACCTTCTCAGCACCAGAACTCATATGCATTTCTATTCCCTGCAGCAGAACAATTGCACAATCAAGTAATGTTTTCAATTAAGTAAAAGGTCAATTTTACCCATTATACAAAGTATAATCCAAAATTCAGATGTGTGTTTTTCAATCCAAAGAGCTGGAAGGGCACACGCTGCACAGGCTAAAAATACCAACAACTATTTACACAATCAAAACAAAGAACATACTGTGTGATATCATATCCTACCCTAGATCTGTTACTGGACCATTCATAGATATCTAGTCCTAGGTTTTGAGGTGATAGATTCAACTGGTGATTTGGGAAAGAAAACAGGAATTCAGAACAAGATGAACAGAAGAATTATCAAGAGATTCTCTTAAATCAATGTGATCTAAGAGAATGTTACAATCCAGGCAATATGAGAGTGCCCAGACCTCTCCCAGTAAGTCCACAACAACAACAACTCCTTTACTCTTTGACTAAACTCCTATTTATTCTACTGACTACAACTTAATGGGTTATAACAGATTGATTAGTTAATTACATCTGGACCCACATCCACTGTACCTATATTCCTATCACTATTCTTCTGTCTTTGTACATATACCTTCTTAATGAGAGGTCTTGTATCACAGGGTTGAGCTAGATTTAACCTAAATTTGAGAAGATATAATTAAGCTCTTGGCATAGATCATAGATGTTTACGTCCACATATAATAGCTGACTGTTGTTTACTGCAATCTCGTGTATAAAATTAATACAAGACCCTGGTCCCTTGTTTCTTCTGTGTTTTTTACTTCACCACTATCATGTACACTATCATCTAACCTCCAGTGCCACCATCATACACAGAACAAACATAAATGAAAAATAAAAAATCACATCTATTAACATGACATGTGAAGCAATACAAAATATTCAAAATATCCTGATGCAAAAACCTCTTTCTGTACTAACTGTTTTTGGCTGACATCATGTTGGACACGTGTCTCTTTCCAAATCTTAACCATGCTTTAAATTTGTATTTACTTTTTTGTTAAAATATCAAACTCCTAAAACAAGGTTGACTTGGAAAGAAACACATGTTCAGCATGATGTTAGCTAAATACAGTTTGTATGGAAAGAGGTTTGCATCAGAGAATTAGTTAGAGTTATCTGAGTGTTGTAACAAGTTCAACAACCTTCTAACATTAAACTAACTAATTGTAACCAAGGTTATCAAACTCGAGAGTCTACGCAGGCTTGTGTGAGATCTATAAACTTGTAAGAGTCTACTTCATATTAAAAAATAATAAAATACCTAAAAATAACATAATAATTTACTAAAATTGATGGTATTGAAAATTAAACACAAGAAAAAATAACAAAATTTTAAAAATAAAATCACTAAAATTAGTGAAATGCAGTACATTACATGAACAGAGAACAACAAAGATAGCCAAGAAGCCAACAATCAGAAAAATCAATTAGCCACAAGCTCACAACAGATTAGAAAAAAGATTAGAAAAAATTTGTAGATAGGATGAATACGTTACACTAAAACAGAGCCTTAACCAAAACAGAATTGCACCTTCCCTAGAACAGAATCAATTCACAAGTGAAAGTATGAGATTGAAACAAAAACGAATCAAGAATGAGAAAGAAAACCATGATTTGAGATTAAGAGAGAAAGGAAAGAAAGGGTTGTTTGGGGGCCTTTCTGGATCGCGAGTAAAAGGGAACAAGGGTTTGCTTCCTTAGTTTCAGAATTGAGACACAAAATGGAACGAACTACTCGAAAGCACAAAACAAACACCAAAATGAATGCATTCTGGATTAATTTTTTATAACCAGCAAACTCACTGACTCGGTCTTAAACTTGTGAATTAACAAGAGTTTACCCAAAGTCTACTAGTCTACTCTGAGTCTATAGAAAAAAGAGTTCACTAACAAGTTAACTTGCAATGTGTAAGTGGACTCGTAAACTTGAAAGAGTTTAAGAGTTAACTTGAGAGTTTAATAAGCATGATTGTAACAGACTTAGAGCCTATTTGGATACAAAGCTAAAAGTGTTTTTAAAAATTTTCTCTACTTGAAAAAGCTGTATATTTCCAGTAGAAAAACTCTCAAAAGTACTTCTAACTCGTATTCAAACAGGTTCTTGGTCTGTTTGGATACAAAGCAAAAAGTGCTTTTAGGAGCTTCTCAACTAGAAAAAACTCTAAATTTCTAACACCGTGCAACGCGTAATCAAGAAACGAAATTTACAACAGAAACTAAAATTTCTAAACATTGGCAAATGAAGAAAATTAAAATTAAATTACCTCCCTTGACAAGATAGTGCTGATTTCGAATTTCAGGCGTTCGTCGTCAACTTCTCCGACACGCTTCTTCTGATACTGCACATACTGATCCCTGTGAAGAGAAGAACAAAATGAAAGTGACAAGAAAAGACGATTACCATTAGTAATAACGGTTAAAAAAGAAAAGAAAAGAAAAGAAAAGACCTCAAGAATTGAATGAGGGTTAAGAGATGCGAGGGGTCTTTGTAGTTCCAATCAGACAAGCAGTTATGGTTGGGTTCGGGGGAAGGGTGCATATGAAAGGGATGAAAATCGTCGTCTTCGGGGCCGAAGATAACGTCGGGGGCGGCGTTGGGAGACTCTGCGTCGTATATAACATCCCCTGAAAGATTTGATGAAAAGAAATGGTGAAAGAAAGAAAGAAACCCTCATCTTCAAGGGAAAAAAAAGAGATTTGAATAAATACACTTGATGAAGTCTAAGCAGTAGGGGATGAGGAGGGTGAAACGATCCAGGGGAGCAGAATTGTATTTGTCACTGGACCACATTTGTTCAACCTGAAAAAGAAGAAGAAAAAGAAAGAAATAAAGAAAGAAAGAAAGTGTTTTAAGTGTTTAAGTGTTTAAGTGTTTAAGTGTTAGTGTTAGGGGAAAAGTAATGTGGTTAGAGAGGGATTGATTGATTGCCTTGACGGTGAGACGGAAGTGGGAGAGAAGGTGACTCAACTGAGCAGCGATGAAAGGAGGGACGTTTTCTGGACCTGCAGCCATGCCTCTCTCTGCTGCTTCTCTTCTCTGCACACCTTCTTAGTCAAAAATAAATAAATAAATTAGTATTCACAGCTCAAGAGTACATTTTATTCTTTTATAAAAAGTAAAATAAAAAATATTATTTTTTAAAGATTAAATTTATATTTAATTTTTTTTATTTTTAAAATAATTTTTAAGTTTTTTATTTAAATATATTTAAAAACCAAAAATAAAAAATTCACGGTCATTCTAAAAGACCTTTAGTAAGTAACGTGATTGATGTCTCTTACTACCTATTTTCATTCAAGTGAGTTGGATTTGTGATTTTCTAATTTTTTTTTACCCCAATTTAAAGAGTGAAAACTTTAAATACTTGCAACTGTGGTGGGTTTCATAGATTCAATGTGTGACACTCTTCTATAACAAAGACTTCCTTTTTCATCAAGGAACAAAGGGAGGCAATGTATGTGTGGAGAAAGAGCATTCATTTATACAACTAACAGTGAAGTCAATCGCGAAAGAATATTATGGAGATGTTCATTCGTGTTTTACTTGAGTGGATAGAAATAAAATAAATAAATAAATAAAAATATATAAAAAATAAAATAAAAAAGAAACGTGTTAGATTGAAAAGAAATGAAAAATGAAAAAAATAATAAAACAAATAAAAATAGAATAAATTATAATTTTTATTTCTTAAGTTTTAGAAATTTTGATTTTTACTCCCAATTTTTTTAGCAATTTTAATTCTCTTATTTTTAAAAAATTAATGATTTTAGTTGTCCTATTTTTTAAAATATATGATTTTTGTAACGACCTAAATTTTTGCTAATAAAATCACACACAAATATCTAAAAATAATTTCATTAATTAATATACGTGAATTTTACATCATATTATACTACTATTACATTATAAAGGACAAATTAAAATTTATCTTCGGTGTTCTCAAATCGATCCTCTTCTTCAAATGATTCTGTTCTAAGAGTAGGTCTAGTAGTCCTAGTGTAGGTGGAGGGAGTATTTTGGTCAGAGTTGTTGGTTCGTCTCCTCCTAGGGTGTGAAGGGAGTCAGAGAGGTGATTTTGAGAATCAAGGAGGTTCTATCTAAGTCAGTATTATTGGAAGGTCTATTTGTCCTAAGGTTGTAGGGGAGAAAGGTGTTGTAGGAAAGAAAATAAAATAAACATAGTTCGTGTATGTATCTAAGTGATATAGTAGGTCTTTGGTCCATCGGCCACAGAATGGAGTAATGGACAAGTGGAATAGAAGACGAAAATCATCAAACATCCTTCCTTGAAAATGTTAGCGTAGGAGTGAATCTCTAATTTTTTTAATAAATATAACATATTGGCATACCTGTAATCGTGTATTCTCAACTTACTGTATCGTATTCTATAATTTGTTTCTAACGCTTTGGGGATCCCTCACTGCCTCTTACTACTGACTCTTGAGGGCTTATGTGAAATGTAATATTAAATCCATAATTTGCAAATTATTGGGTGACGATCAAGAGTACATATCTCAAGCTGGTATTAGGCTTAGATACTCTCCATTGATCTTGGCAATGTTTTGCTTTGTCGGGGTTATCAAGCCGACTCTATATGACTTCTTTTAATCTTAGACAGTCTACATACTTGGTGTTTATACATCTCCAAAGACTTCCACAGCCTGTATACATTTCTCATGTATCTTCTGTAGTCAACCCTTTGCATTTCTCCATTCTTTGATCTTACTCGTATAATGTCTTTTCACCTCTACTTCCTTCGATCAAGTCTCAGGGTACCAAATCCCTAAAATATCCATAGTTGGAAATTTTTCGCTCTGTTTTATTCATTTAACTTTGCTTGACCAAAACTGATTCACCGTTACTAGCTCTTTTCTGGTCAGTTTATATTGTAGGGGATCTTCTCTTTTAAAGAGACTTATCGATTACATTATTCATCATGTTGGGGTTTCAAATACTAATTTCCTTTCCCATTATACAATCATTATTGTAATCTATAAATCTTATTCATTTACTTGAGTTTTTCTTAAATTTACAAGCCAAAGACATTTTAGTCATTTACGAAAATTTATTAGATTACTCAAAAATTTGTATCATAATTAAAAATTTAGTTAGAAAACAGACTAGAATTTTCTTCTTAAATTCTTACTATCCCTAAGGTCAAAAATCTGATTTAAGGTTAAATTGGTTACATTTTGTGTTAGGGGCAAAATGATCATTTTTGCATATAATTCTTCATTTATGGGTTTTTGCTCCTAAATTTAATCTATAGGTGAGTATAGTTTTTGAGCACCCAATTCTTAAGAGTTTCTTGACCATTCTTTGGATTATAGGAAGTGGTTAATATATCAGTCATGTTTTTAGGGTTAAGAGTATTTTGGTCATTTTTCATAAAATATAATTTAGCAAGGTTTTCTTTCCTTCTCTCACTTTAGAATATATTACACAATCTTCCTAATATTATAAACTTAGTTCTTTTATACTCAAGAAACTTTAAAGAGTAAAAAATGCAACTTTCTATTATAGGGGTATTTTGGTCATTTATGAAAAATTTATCCTCTTGGACATTTTTCTCATATTTTCAACCTAGAATTTTGGAGAAGATTCTTGTAGTGGTATAAGGAATTGAAACTATTCTTTTCTGAAGTTAAAGTATCCTAGAAATGCTCAAATTCTTACTTTTATATCCTAGGGTATTTTGGTCATTTTGGGCAAAATAAATTTTTTTCAAGGGGTTTAAAATTTCAAAAATTGAAGAAATAATCTTAAACCTATTCCAAATCATATTCTAATAATTTTCCCCTTAAATTATTGGGTAAACAAAATGAAAATCTTTATTTGACTTAATAAGGGGTATTTTTGGAATTTTCAAAAATAATTAAATTTTTATCAAATTTTCTGAAAAATTTCTTTCATTCTTAGGTACAAAGGTAAGGCTATCTCCAAGTTTATTTTGAGGTTAAAATGAGCAAAAGTGACTTAGAAATAAAGGAAAACAACATAGGGGTAATTTGGTCATTTTCTCAAAGAAGGGGCAAAATGATAAATTTCACTTCGTCTTCAACCTTTGGATTGGGGCTCAAACCAATAAAATTCAAATTTGAAATCTTGAGTTCTCGTTGTATTTTTTTCAAATTAATAACACAGAAATGTTCAATTCCTGAAACTTAACTTCTCCTAGCTTTTAATTGATTAATAAAACGTCAATTACGCCCTATCGAATTCAAATTTTCAAAGTTTTGAAAATGAAGAACTCATGTTTCAATTCTGTTGAATTATGATTTTTTAAGACTCTAAACTTGCAGAAATTCTAATTAAAACATAATAGAACGATTCTACAATCAGATTAAGAAGAAAAAAAATATTTCTCCTACCTCAATTTGGATTTTTGATTGTCTTTGATGAAAGTTTGGGTCACCACTGCAAAGTTGTGATTCCTTGGTTATTTCTTCAATTCTTCTGCACCAATAGTTTGTTGGACGTATGAAAAATCATTTGAGATCGATTGGGAGCAATTTGGTGGTGTTTGGAGAGGTTTTCGAAGAGAAGAAGGTTTGCGTCAATGACAGATTCCAACTTCGATTCATGGCTATTTATAGCATCTCCGACTGCCACAGGGGGGTTATTTTATTCTTCTAAGCTAGGGTAGCCTTGGTGAGTCACAGGGGAGCTCGTAGGCTAGCCTTGGTGGCAGTTGCAAATTTTTTCAAAGCTTTGAGAAGAAGCTTCAATGACAGTTTGTTGGGGAAGACAATGAAACATGAAGAGGATAAACATATTTTATTTTGTTAAGTTACTAGTAATGGGCCTAATGGTCTCAATGACAACTCTCCTCTCCTAACTCTCCTAATGTGCCTAAGGGGGCGAGTTTGAACCCAGCCAAACCCCCTTTTTCTACTCCACTTTTTATTTTAAGCTCATTTATACACTGATCCTATATGTACTAATTAACGCGATATATGCTATTCACATGGGGTAGCTCAAGTGGTAAGGCAACATGCTGTTGCTCCTTCTCCTTTATGTATATAGGGTTCAATTCCTGCCTACCCATTTTCTAATTTATTTTCCTTTTTTCTCTATTTCTTTCCTTTTTCCTTTATTTTATTTTTTTGTTTTTATTTTTAACTTAATTATTTTTGCTTCTAAAATTTTTTGAAAAATTCCTAAAATCATTTTTTAATTTCCTTTACCTATTTCTATATTTTCTGTATTTGAATAAA